>JANSTX010018974.1:0-16509 GCA_027564355.1 Penthetria funebris
GATTATATTATTATTCTACATAATTATTATTATTATTATTATTAAATTTATAGTCTTTAAATCACGTCCCCATTCTGCATAAGACATAGCTTATCAATTCCTTTAGAAATGTATCTCTTCTATATATTATTTGTGTAAATCTATCAATTTGCCTATTAAAAACGGAATAATATAAATATGAATAAATTGTTAAGCTTGATTCTTTTCAATCCAGTTACTTTGATTTTGGTTATATAAATGTACCAGCATCTTTTCTATATATTCTAAAATGTTTACCTTAAACTTAAAAAAAAAAAAAAAAAAAAAAAAAATAGAAACAAAAGTGTAAAACAAAAACAACAAATTCTAACAAAATAACATTCATCACATCTGGAACTCTCTGAATTTGTATGATATAATTAATTAAAAATATATTTTTAAAATTATTATTAAAAAATAAACTATAGATGATATATTACCGACAGATGAGAATGAATACAACCCGTCATTCCACATTAATGCTTTGTGCCCTCAATTAGTTTGTTGTCCGTTCACTATTACATACTGACAAATCAAATATCGTGATCGAGTTACCAGTGACACTTGTAAAGTTAAAAAAAAAAAAAACTGCACATCTCAATCATAAATTATCAATTCAAATCATTATTAAGAAAGTAAGTCCATAGTACAAAAACATTGAATATGATCCAAGTTGGCTATTATCAGCATAACTGTGAATTAATTTTAATGATATCGGCAACAGGTTATAAAAAAAAACATTAGAAAGAAAGTAGAGAATATAATAAAAATAACATTGATTTTGAATTTAATAATTATTTCCAATACCCTTGAAAAAATTGAGATAATTGCTATATGTCTGTATTTAGATGTTTCAGATTATGAAAGTTCAATGATACCGGTGGTATTACTAATTCTTATTACGAAGACCAAGTTTGTAGTTAGAACAATAGGAAGACTAAAAAAAGCGAAGCCAAACAATGTTGCTTTGTATAAAAAATTAAAATTACTAATATGAAAAAATATTCAATTATATCATAATTTGCAATTCTTCAAATTTAATCATTCATCCATCCATCCAACCATCGATTCATTCATCCATCCATCGATTCATCCATCCATTCATCCATTCATCATACATAGAAGCAAAAAAAATAACATAAATAAAAAAAACATATTTTAATCTAATTATTTAAATAGAAACAAAAATTTAATTTTTGTTGAATTCTTTCAAAAATAAAAAAATAAATCTGAATAAGATCCACTTCCGATGAATCTCGTATTTTTGTCACTCCTCATTTAACATGTGGACATTGTGGATTCACTATGCATAATATATTGAATGACTTATAAGAAAAAGTTTATATTGTTTTTTCTTTACAAAATACGATACCTTGAGAAATTGTAGACGAACTGGTTGTGGTTGATGTTGTAGCTGCTGTTGAGCTACTATTATTACTATTATTATTATTATTGATGTTATTCAATGGCTGCACCACTACTTCTCGTTGATTACTAATAAAATTTCCACCACTATTCGATCTGAATTTAGGAATGCAAAGTTTTATTTGTTAATTTAAAAAAAAAAAAATTTTTTTTGAATAAAAACTTATTTTTTTTTTAGATTTTAATTTAATCACAATTTAATCATTTTGAAGCCATTTGATTTAAAAATTTATTTATTAAATATTATATTTTATGTTTGGAAAAAAAAAATAAAATAAAAAAAACTGAAAAAGTTTAATTTGTTCTATTATTTTTTATATAATTATATATATTTGATTTCTTATTGTTATTAATTTCATACATTTAAAATAGATAAAACGTTCATGTTAAATATTTTGTTTATGAACACCAGATCATATTGATAAATATACCGAACGAATATAACATATCCTTTTCGAAGGGGTGAATACCATCAACAGAATACACACAAATTTCTGATTTATGTATTGTATTTGTAGTAGCTGCTTTTGTTGAATGAACGATAATAAATTAAAGGTGCATAGAAGGAATCGCAGAATAAATACCCATTGAATTAAACAACATTATCCTGAATTCATAAAATTTGATTATACTGAAGAGAAATAGAAGTATAGTAAGCAATAGATGCGAATAGTGTCTTTTTATATTGCACAATTTTTTCATCAAAATAATGTCAATATGAAAAGTCTATAACTCAATACTAAGTTACACAATTAGTGTAACCAACAAATTTCAATATCTATAATTCAGTGTTATTTGAATTTCAGAGAAAATTGAAAGAACTTAGACCACCATTTATGCCTAACCACATGTATTATTCATATGATTTGAAATTTTTGCGTATAACCTTTAGCAACATCTAATGCTTTATAATATCTACAAATATTACACCACGTATTTCAAGAAATAAATTGTACTCATAACATCATCAAATATTATACATTATATTCGATTCTAACAATATATTCGTACTTGATTTAAATGATTTGTGTCGTCATCAGAAAAACTGTTTTAAAAGAAAATATATTTACAAAGAATATCTGTAATATTTTATAACGAATTAACCTCCTCGGTTGCCACTCATTATTTATTCATTAATATAGATTAACAATGAATTGTCGATAATTAATAAATTAATATGATATATTATATGTTGAATATACGACAAGAACTGATTATTCGCATATTATTCCTGATTTTTATACAGATTGCATAATATTAACAAGACACTTGTTGGTGACCTACCTACGTTTTATTGTGAAATAAATATTAAGATAATGTGCGATGATGATATTATGCATAGATTCAATTTCACATTATTATTACAAAATATTACACTCTTAATTCTAATATAACAATAATATGATAATATAATTCCAAGTTGTTAATATTTGAAATTATAAACTAAATTATTAATCTGATGAAAATTAAGTAAATTGAATCAACCAAATCATCACATTAAAATTTTAGTTTCAGTTTCTTATACGTAAATTACGACTATAGCCAAAACCTAAATAAAATTTATTCACTCACACTTTGTTTGAACTGTTAGAAAATATAGTCATAAATTAAATAATATAATTTTTTAAATAAAAAAAATCATAAAGTGAATTTGTGATTACCTGCCTTAAAAACTACATAATACAAGAAGAATACTGCTATATAATATTTAAGTTATTGTAATAATATAATATTTAAAAATATTTGTTTTAATTATTCCGAAAATATGTACATTAAAATGTAAAAAAAATTCATTATCGGATAATGATAAAAAAAAAAAACAACAACAACAACTAATAATATAAAATAAACTTAACAAAATAAAGGATAATGAAAAAAAAAAGAAACACAAACAAAAAATAAACTTACCCCATTCCCATTCTTGGTTGAATTTGTGACACCGATTCATCATCTTCATGTTTACGTTTAATGCCGGCACGTACAAGCTGATTTTCAATAATCTAAAAATAATTTTTGTAAATATTCATTATTTTCATAAATTCATGATGTTACAATAAAGTATTCAATATACATACAGTACTTTTCGGTTGTGGAAAAGGAACAGGCTGTGGTGAATGACCACCACCGATAACAACACCACCACCGCCACCACCTGTATATAATCCATTCATTTTTGCTTGACTATCTATCAATTGTGTTGATTGTATAGTATTAAATGAAGTTTGTTGCATTGAACTATTAATATTATTATTATTATTTGTTGTTGTAATTAATTGTGAACCTTGTTCAACAATTTGTGAATGGCCAGTTGTAATGTGTTGCATTAATTGTGGTGGCGGTACCGGTTGAAATTGTACTTGCATTCCAGTAACTGGTGCCGGTAAATGTGGATTAAATGTTGTGGCTAATAAATGTTGATGTTGTTGAATATTACCACGAAATTCACCAACCGCATTTTGTGTGCCAATAATACCTTGATTATTGACCATAATTTCATTTGGATTTCTTAATGTTTGCGGTGTTGTAATATGAAAACTTTGTATTTGCCCATTTTGAGTGACTTGTTGGAATTGTTGTTGTTGTGGCTGCCATTGTTGTGTATTCACAAAAAAATGTTGACCATTCGGTGTCGATACATGAATTTGTTGTTGAGGTGCTGTAATTTGTTGAATTGATACCGGTATTTGATTGTAAATTTGATGGGTATGCGTTTGTGTTGGCTGTGACGTTGTTATTAATGTATTACCGACAATATGTTGTACACATGAAATGGGTGGCGGAACGGCCATTATTGGTGGTGGAACTTGTGTAACGGAATTCAAAGATGTTGATATATGTGGTCGTAATTGTAATTGTGCTTGTCCTTGAGATAACATTGGAATAATTTCAGTATTATTACTATGTAATTCCGATTCGGATTTAATGTCATTTTTTATATTATTTTCATCGTGTTCTTCTGGACTTCTACCTTCATCCTTAATACAATTGCCAATTTCATCACCATTTGTATTTGTTGTATTCACCGGATTATGATTTTGCATTATTGCATTATTTAAATCGGAAGCATGCGTTTGAATTTGTTGTATTTGTTGAATTGGTATTTGTTGAATTTGTGGTGGTGGTTGTGTTTGAAAAATTATATTTTGATGATGATGATGTGGTTGTTGTTGAATTTGTTGTTGTGATTGAATCATATTTGGTGGTGGCACCATATATGCGGTATTACCTTGAACAATATATTGTTGAGGTTGATGTTGTAATTGTTGTGGTCGTAACGTTTGTTGTGTAGTAAATTGACTGAATTGTTGTGGCGCCGATTGTGTTGTTTGATGTACAATGCCTTGAAGTTGCTGTTGTGGTTGATAAATGTGTTGAATTGTTACTTGATTCGGTTGTCCGGAACCGTCTGTTGTTTGCATTTGAGGTTGTTGAATATATTGATATTGATAGTTTTGCGGCGGTTGATTTAAAACAATTTGCGTCGTCTGTGGTTGTTGTTGCAATTGAATATTTGGTGGTGGTTGTGTTAAATGATGTACAGTTGGTGCCGGTGGTGGACCCTGTAAATGTACAAGTGGGCCTTGTTTCATTGGTATTTGTATTCCAGGCGGTGGAATGCTTACATTGCCTAATGTAGGTGCTTGTTGTACTTGTTGTTGTATAACCATACCTTGATGTAAATGTATTGGTACAGTTTGTGGTATTATTGTTTGCTGTTGAAGTATTGCTTGTTGATGACCGCCAGTCTGTTGTTGGGTAATAATTGGTGGTGGATTTTGTGATATAAAATTTGATTGCTGTATTACAGTTTGATGATTATTAAGATGTTCAATGGTACTGGTTTGTACAATTGGTGGCGGTACAGCAAGCATTGGTGGTGGTACTGACATTTGCGGTACATTTTGTTGTGTTAAAATTTGCTAAAAAGTGAAAAAGAAAATTAAAAGGCATACATTTTTTGTTAAATAAATTTAATAAGTTGATTCATCATCATCATCATCATTATCTCAACCTTTACGCGTCGAGGACGCATATGGCGGCATTACGATGTTAATTTTCCGTTTCAAATAGACATGTAACATCAAGAATGTAAACATAAATAAGTATAATTGAAATTTGCCAACTGAATCAACTATAATTATCCAGTTATACATTTGAATATTTCAATGGTTGGATCGGTTGATTGAGAAGTTAGAAATTTTCTCATAGAACTTATATTAATGAAAATGAATTGCTAAATAAACATTTTAAATTCTCTTACCTGAGTTTGTTGAACAACAGACGGTTGCGATGTATACTGAACCGTTGGAACAGGTGGATTTATTTGCTGAAAATGTATAAGTTCCTGCTGAAGAGTTTCAATTAGGTTCTTTGCCAATTGTTTTGCAGCTTGTAAGCCCTCAAATCTTGGATGTTCAATGTATAAATGCATTGCTTCCGGTGATTCAGTGCCTAATGTCGGATCAGAAAATAGTGAACCACGTCCTCTTAATGTTGCAATGGCACCGGTTTCATTACGAATATAATGTAAATTTGCACCACCAGCGCCTATTAATTGTCCACGTAAATCAAAAGCGGGTGGAGCATGGTCAAGACCAACCATAATTTTTTCAACATATGTTGCATTATTTGGATGTATTGAACTGGATGCCGGTGGTGGGCGATTCATAAATTTGGACATTTTTGGTGGTGGTAAATCTGTTTGTAATGTTTCTTCAATTTTTTGAACTGCCACTAAGTAATGGAGAAAAATACAGATTTTTTGATATTTTTTTTTAGGTTTTCAAAAACAATTTTGTTATGAAAATTAATTATTTAAACTTACATTCTACACTTTCTTTTGTATTGCCTTGAATAAATAAATATAAGGGTCGATCGTTTGTAATGCCACGTACTTTTTCTGCCGGTGAAATATAACGTCCTCGCGTTGAAATTGATGCTCCAGAATATTGTGATATATCATCATGTGTTTGACCCTAAAAAATGTATGATAGTTACACATTTATTAACATTTCAAAGAATATTATAGTAACAAAATATTGTAACGGAATCAAATGTAGAATGCAAGACTAATTGGATGGTAAAGAACAATGGAATCTCCAAACAATAAATAAAAGTTAAAAACAATTTCAAATTTTATATCATCAATTTACATACATTTGAATTGTAATTGAGTTATATATGTGAGTATACAAGAATTATTGATAAGCAGAAACTATTAATAAACAGTGCATTTCGAAAATAGATTTTGGTGCAGATTATTATAATAACGATAGGTTAATTTATTAATCTACTATCAGAATATCCATCAGATAAAAAAATACAATAAATAAAAATATTAAAAAAAAGAAATAACTTATAATTACTCAGAAATATGCAGGTACAAATGATATATAACAATAATGAGTATGTAAAAGAAATTTTATCAAATAATCTAGTAAATAAATCTAACAAAACAAAAACGCTAAAATTACATTAAAAGCAATCGATTTATCGATACTGAAAATAATATTTTATATAAATAAATGAAAAATAAAAAGGTAATCATAAAATAAATAACGTCATTATATAGATTGGATAAGAGTACACAAAGTATAAATATTCATTTAAAAGATGATAATGGCAAAGTTCAAGATGTGTAAACATAAATTATGTGTAAACATAAATTATGTGTAACATACGATGATCTTTACTTCACTTGTAACACTATATTAGTACAAATCATTTATTTAAATGATCCAATATCATAATGAATTTAATCCACTTAGATTTTATACAGAATATAGATATAAAAACTACTATGTATGTGTATGGGACAAATTAAGTGGTCAACTCTCATCAAGGTTTCTCAACCCATATTAACCTTAGCACGGAAACAGTGTTGTTAACTCGTTAACGATATACGTCAGTAATGGCGTGTGATCGATGCTAAAAATATGGTGTTAATGTCATGTTTGTCGATTGAAAACCATCTCAACAACAAATGCTACTCTATGGACCTTTCAGGCGTAAATATTAAGATAATGGGATGATGACTACTGGGTATTGCATCCGATAGGGTTGAGGTATTTCATGAAAATTAACAAATGAAAAAGATGTGCAGTCAACACAGTTAGAAACAACATAATGCGACTTTAAAACACAAAATCACGCTGAATTAGTTAATTTATTATAATGGTTATAAATTGGTTAGCTATTAATTGGACAGTTTTCGCTAATAATCGAAAAATAATAAATTTATCGATTATTTAGGTGAATATTGAAAAATGTGAAAATACCTTCAAAATTGAGAAAATACGTTCTCAAATAATATTCGAGTTCTAATTCTGGAATAAAAAAAATACATTGAAAGCCTGTTTTTATTTGTTGATTTTTCAAAGAAAAGCAATATAAAGGGTATTTACAGGAATTGCGTCAGTCGTAGGCATTGTTGGTTATATGAATGAAATATTGTTCAAAATGTAATGTATAGGAACATTCTTTAAAATAAAAAAAAAAAGGAAAAACTTGTATCACACTTAATGAAAGACCCTGTATAAATAAGAGATTTGAAAATATATGTTCACAATTTTGTAGATATTGTGAACATATATATTGCAATATTTTATTAATAAATAGTTGTAAACAATATTTAATATATTAGTTATTTAGGTATATGTACTTTTATAATATAATATGTCACGTCACTTCAATGCTAAAAGATGATATTAATTGGATATGGATCAAGAAATATTATATTATTAGTCAAATTATTTGCATCAAAGTAAAATTAAAATTATGACAGAGAATTATCTAAATAAATTAATTAAATGTTTTGGCATTAAACACAAATGTGTACAAATGTGATGATGACTTACATATTGAAATAATTAAATTATTAATGCCTCCTCTTATATTACTAATACTTCTTGTACTATAAAAACGAATATTATTTTTATTTATTATTGTATTTTATAATATTAAAATTATTATAAAAATATTTCGTTATGAGTTAATAAAAATAATGACTACAATATGTTAATGAATTATCAAATTTATAGTATACATACTCTCATCTAGAAATCTAAATTAAGTGATCTTGTATGACGATTATTCCAATTAGGATTTGAATTAGTGGCAAATTCAGAGTTTGCATAAAAAATTACGGTTTGTTATATTCTTAATTTAAGTATTTGGCATGCAAATATTTGCTAGCACATATTTCACATAATATCAATGATATCAGTAGACGACCGATCAGAATGAAAATAAAAATAAATAATTAAACAAAAGTAGATAAGCATGTAAAAATAGAATTAATATTGATATGCATAAGATTCGGTAAAATTACACGAAAAAAGAATTTTTTTAAATTCGGTTTCCTTAAATGTGAAAACGAAGAAAAAAAAACTACGAAAATAACAAAAACACAAGTCACTATTGGTTTGGGTGCTTTCAAAGATGATCTAACAAATGATACGTACTAGTTTCATTCAATCGTAGACATTTTAAGAATTCAATTCAAATATGATTTTATTAAAAATATATGATGGCCGTAAAGTTTCCCAAAATACTTTACTCAATTTCGATTTATTATATTCGTGAAGACAACGCGTATAAGTATAAATTTGTAACAACACCATTTGTATGAGTTCGAATAATTTATTCAATTTGTGTAATTAATCCGTGGATGTGACGGTCATAATAGTATACCAACCAAAGAGTAGATAACATTTTATTACCACTTCACTGAACTATTTTGGGATCGCAGCATCGAGGAATTGTAATGACTTCTCTGGCGACAGTTAGTCAATAACAGTTGCTTAGTCTAGAATACTACTTGATGCCAAAATAACATCAAATTCAACATACAATCAAAGTAATTTATTTTAAATTCAAATGATTGCAATAAATTTTTTATAAATGATTAATTATGTTAATTATGTTCAATATTATACTATTAGAGTGAAAGCAATAGCTAAAAACTGGAAATTCTTTTTTTTTTTAGATAATTTATATAATAAATACAAATTAAATAACTTATTTCTTTTCTTTTTTTTTTTTTTTGTTTTAAATCATTTTCATTACTACAGATTATAATTTAATGTCCAATTCAATAGAAATTAATCATAAATTTGTACAATATTAGATCACCGTCCATATACAGCCAACATGTTTGTTGTCCTCCATAAACTGATTATATAAAATTGAAAATATCAATAAAGTGTTTGTATAAAACAAATTTATTAAATATAATTTGTATAAATATAAATGTGTTTATTGTTAACGTATTATTATGTAGATTTTATGAAATCAATTATCTCCAAGGTCGAGGAATACCAACAAAGTCAAAAATAATTTATATATTTTTAATAAATGCTTCTACATCCATTCAAGTAAAATAAAAAAAATCAATTACCTTTGTCAATATATTTCTTGCAGAAATTCGTACATCGTTGATTTCAAATTCAGTTGTAAATAAATCCGATATTGATTTAACACTTAAATTATTATTTAAATTAATTATTTGATTATTTCCATCGATTTTATTATCCTTTTTATCGAGCATTTTCTATCGGACAGAAAATTATATAAAAAAAAAAAAAAATTACTTTTGTTTTTTTTTAGTAACAATATTTAAAATGAATAATTTATATTGAAAAATTAATTTATTATAACTGCCACAAATGTTAGAACTTGTTAAAATTTCGTAATTCATTTTATTTACATCTAATCACATTGTTTTGTGAATTTAAATAAACGTTTAATAAAATTAAAATGATTTAGACATGAAAATCGACCATTTTTCTAAAATGATTGCACATGACAGTTTATTTATTTACTGTACCCTGCCAGAAAAAAATGCATTTATGCTAATAAAATTTTACGTAAAATTACACACTGTCAGTATAAATGTTATACGTAATTTTCTGTTTTCGTTTGTATCAGGCAATATTTTAATAATATTGGCGTTACTAATGAATATGAATGCGTTATTGCATTAGTTTAAAATATTGTTTATTAACGAATGTTTTTGTTTTAAGTTTCTTAATTTATATTAAAGTTAATTAGTTAAAAATAGACAACTTTAACCAGAGACAATTCGCTGTTCGTAAATACGACTCCAAGAAAATGAAAGATAATGCCCACGTAAGTTTTCAAAAAAGAAATTACCATATTACTTATATTACCCACGCCATGATGCATTTTACATTTATATTTATCATAACCTTTTTATGCCTAAAGCAGGCCACATAGGGCAACAATGTTAATTTATAATTATGTATGTAACATCAAATGTGAACTCATGTAATAATAAATGAAATTTATTAACTGGAAATTATAGAATCACTTATAATTATCCAGTTATATACATTTGAATATTTTAGTAGAAAAGTGCAATAATTCCCAGCTACCTATCTTTTTCTTTATTTTTTTTTTTTGTTTTGGTGCTGTATCCCAAACCTATCTTGTTGAGATGTTTTTACAACTTATCGACAAACACGACGCCATTAACACCATCTTTTTAGTATCGACCACACACCATTATTACTGACATAAATCGTGATCGAGTTACCGGTGACAATGTGTGGAGTTATATATAGATGGGTTAGGTTACCTCGATTATATAGTTGACCATTCGTTACATTTTACGTTACAGATTCAAATAGTTACAGATATTCAAATATAATGTATATATATTTTATTCCCATCCGTAGATACTTGTTTAAACAATTGTTATATATTTCTATGTTACCCTACTCTTGAATCTTGAGACGAATTTGTTTTGCATACCGATCCATGTATGACTTAGGTTTTTAGAAACCAAAAAATATAAATTGTGTATATTTCAACTGCAAATACAATGCGATCAATTAACATTTGCCTGTATTTACTATATTCAGATGTATGTATAGTTACCTACAAAGTTCTCCATTAAATTGTCTAAATATCATGTTATAGGTGGTATGTACATCTTAAATCCAGTGATTATACATCATCTAACCCGCATTGTATTCATAAACCATCTTCGTATTTCAGATCTTAATTTTGTTTAGTAATAACTTAACCACTGAGAATTGTATGGTAAATGGTCCATGTTATTCTATATATATATAACATAGTCGAAATGTTCTCGGTTAAATTTCTGCTGATTGTAAATTGACGGTAACGTAGATTTTCATAGATATGATTTTCAAAAATTTGCTGGAATATGCCGTCATCGTCTCGACTTTTACAAAGATGTTGAAGTGCCATTTATACTATGTATATATTGTAACATCAAATGCTCAACATTCAAGTGTAGTTCGGTTATGGATTCAAATAATTTAATAGAATTTTGTATAACTTTCCAACTATCTATAATTCATTGTTGAAATATATTTCTATTCACAAATGCGACATATAGTATCTATATTCAATTAGGATCACACATCAATGATTGACATATATTTTGGTCAGTAAGTGATGAATAATCAATAGAGTTTGATTCTTTTTCTGCTTCAAATACATTATACGACACTTGATTTAGTATTCATCATCATCTCGACCTTTACACCACGCAGGAGCATTGGGCGTCAACGAATATCCGCCATTTTCACGATCTTTGGTACAAGCCTCCGTATTTTGCAATATTGCCGATCGGTCGCCTCAGAGATCTAATTCCACTTTTTTCTGTTTACAATTTTATTTATCGCCTGCAGATCTGCCAGTCTCTACAAATTCTCGATACTATTTTTCATCTTTCAAATTTCGCAGCTATACAATAGTACCGATAAACAATTTTAGATTTTTTGAAATTTATGAAGACCGCCAGACTCCATTCAGCATAATAAATATTTGTCAAGCCTTTTGGTATACGGAACCTTACATTTATTTCAGCACCACCATTAAATGTCAAAAAAGTTCTCAAATATTGGAAGTCCTCCTGTACATCATCGATTTTGATTTATAACGATTACCTCCTGATGGCTCTTTTCATTGCATTCACATTTTTAATAATATTTATATATTTAATTGGAATTAATTATCGTTTAGAATGTTGAAATAGACGTAATTATATAGTAAGCATAAACGACATAACTACAAAATGCTATTTCTGGTAAAATCTTCAGCATATTCTGACCTCAATCCAATTAATGAAATTTAGTTTATAAAAATCTCTATAATGTCCAATGAAGTAAATCAATGCTACTAATTAATGTGTTGTGACGTAATGATTAGGTTCAAGTAATTACGTATATGATGTAAAAAGATGAATATTACGTTATGAAAAATACAAATAAAATTAAAAGGAAAACCGGAAAATTAAGGAAAACTTTTACGAACTAAATACATAAATAAAAGACACACATCTATACGAAAACTGCTAAATAAAAAAATATTGAAAAGCCAGAATGGAGCCTGTAAAATTAAAATTAGATAAAAGAAATATAGATTCAAATACATTTTACACACAGGACATTAATTTTCACAGTAAGAGTTTCTAAAAAATTATGATTATGTTAACTGTTATGCATTTAATTATGAATCACAAATTTTCGATTTATCAACATTTTAGTTTAGTGGTTGAATTTGTAATTTGAGAATTCAAATGATAATTAATCAACCAGCAGTTTTGACTGCTGTATAAAAGTATTTATGTTTGTCGTTTTTTTTTTATCTACGAGTATTGAGTCATTCTCGAATTTTTATACTTACACGCAATACTATATGTACTAGGATAATATATACATATATATATAATATATGCATGTGCTATTGGGGTTGGTAAATATATGTACAGTAATATAGAGTGCATACGAAAACGATTCGATGTCGCTATAGATGTACGAACATCACGAAACTTAACGCTAATTTTCATTGATCTTTTTAAGGATATATTCTGTGGTAGTGTAATGTATACAGGGTGTATATTTAAAGTGATCTCAATCTCAAATATAATATTTTTATTTCAAATATAACCTTTCCAAATTCCAGCACTTGTAGTGACTTTTAAATTTGGAGAGCAGACATTTAAAACAAACTGTTCAGACGAACAGACGGCATTAAAATTAAACAAAATGCAAATAATCTACGTGTATAACATAAATCACCTTCTAAAGCGGTCAAGTCTGTGTTAATTGAATGAAATGTAACCAACTTGTAATTTAAGGATCGAAATCTAATTGATTGATTATCTATAAATACTTAACAACATAATTGCTAGTAAAAAAAAAATCTATAATAACATATTCATTCGTTAAATCTTTGTATTACACCCGGCGCTCTCTACGAGCAGTATAATATGCGCCTTATCTTTTATTTAAGAAAAAAATAAAAAGTAATATATTCACAAAGAAAAATTTATTTATTCTACATTCCTATCTCGTTGCACATATTGGTTTAGGATTTAGCGATTTAACATAAAAGAATAAAAATTACACGCTTGTGAAAATGAAATACTATCACAAATTAGTAAGTTGACTGAGTGGCATTCGTATAGTATAAATAATGCTCTAGGATTTTCTTTCAAAAGTCTTCTTGCTTTGGACACCTAAATTTTTGCCTAAAATTTATTAATTCTAATTTTAATTCGTTTCTGTAATATTATTGTACAATTCTTCTCTGAAATTAGGGGTGAAATTGGGTTTGAATTAAATATTAATTTGATATCTTGTACCTCATAAAATCTTAAATCAATAAAAATTTGTTCAATATGGCTTATGTCAGGGTGTACAGTCTAATATGGTGCAAAAATATTCCGACTGATGAACTCGATCCTAATGTTTGTTTTCTGATCATTTTTCCAACTATTTATTATTTAATTTTGAATATGGTAGTGTACATGACTACTGTTCTTCGACATCCAATAATGTTCAATCATTGTAAGATTAAATTTTTTCCTAGTATCAAATGGAATACGAGTATTTCGTATCAAGATTTTAGCGCGCCTATAAAACGGCACTCCCAAGGCGGCCGCATATGCATTGGGTCGGCTCAGATTACACCATTCAACACTTCTATCAATTTCATGTTGCAAAGTAATTATAGGAAAACTCATTTATCTCCTCGGAGTGACTTATTATTATTTATTACCGAATTTAAGGAAAACTCTGAGTAATCTATTATTAATATGTCTATTATGTTTTAATATATGACACAAGAGTAAATCAACATCTGATTGATCTTCATCACTACCACCATATACGTAATTATAATACCTGTTTCTACCCATTCTTTTAAGCTTAATTTTATAGAAATTATTAAATTGATTCAAATTAACGACCTACAAGTTGGTATCTTGGACACACTTATGGTTAAAGATAACAAAACATATTATCAACTATATAATAGTTTCGACTGTGCTCATAGATTAATATAGGCTCATAAAACAAATGAATAGATTCAATTTGAACGAATGTGTGCAGTGATTGGTAGGCACCCTAAAAGATGCTATTAAATACAGTAAGCAAAAGGTGCAGTTGGAAACGTTTTCATACAATTTTTATTTTTATATAAAATTCAGAATAATATTCTCATATGAACAAATTATTTATAGTGAACAATGAAAATTATTATATACCTTTTTTATTTGTCCATCTTAAATGTAATAAAATAAAAATAGAAAACCTCCCTGTAAATTTAAACACTATACGAGTATATATGTTCAATGAAATTTTCCACTATGGTAAATAAGGGGATTAGAAGTATAAAGGGCAAATAGGACACTTTGACGGCGCTTCAGCATTGGTGCCGCCGCGATGCGGTCTGCAGTTCAAACGAGCCACGAAAGAGAACGGGCCGGGCCATCATACAAATACGAAAAAAAAAAACAAATACCAAAAAAAAAAAACACTAAATAAAAAGAATACATTTTTGAAAGCTTTAAAAACGTTTATGTCCAGTAATTTTTTTATTTAATTTTTTTGGTGTTTTAAAATATTTCTAATTGAAAATAAAAACTATTTATATTGTTATATGCTGTATTTATAAATATAGTAAAAATCAAAAAGAAAACTATATAAAAAATTAAATAAATGAAAAAGGACGTTAAACATTTCTAATAAGAGGATAGTACACAATTTTTCCATCTTAGAAATATACTAGAAAAAAAAAAGAGAAAATTACAATAAAATGAAAAAATTGAAAATCAAATGAAAATGTATTTAGGATTTTAGGATTATATGAATTGTGAGTGCTGCTAATTTTCTGCCAGTTATTTTATTTATATAATTTTCGTTGCTTGTGATAAAAAATACTAAGCTAATTTTTGCATATTAAAAAAGTGAAGTTTTATGATTGAAAAAATAGAAGGTTAATTTGTGATTTTCAATTTTGGAAACTTTTACTTTAAAATAGTAAAAAAAAAGATAATTTAAAAAAAAAAAAAAATAAGTTATTAATTTAAAGAATATAGTGAAATTTGAAGGGTAAAAACCATCAACGTATATATATTTAAAAAAATCATTATAAAGGATAAAATAATTTTTTAACTATTTTTCTGTGGTTTTTGACTGCATATTTGACCCACCCTAAAATCTTCCACTTCAATATTCGATTCAACGGTAAGGAATTTTTTTCTATTTGAAGCTTTTTTTTTTTTTTAGAAACGTTTTCCATTCGTTTCTTGTTTTTTTTTTTTTTTTTTTTTGGTTAGCTTTCATTCATTTTTCCTATACGAGGACATAATACATTTATACACGTATGTACATATATATAAATATCCTTAATACACAAGTATGAATATGAAAAATAAAATTTACCGCAGTCAATAAATAAGTCGAAGTGGAAAATTTAATATGGAACACTTTAATCAATGCTTAATTTTTGAACTGTACATAAATGAAAATTATGTAATTTTTTCTATTGATTTTTATTGTTCGTTTTCAAAGTTAACTTTTTCTTCTTTTTTTTTTTAGTTTAAATTGAAAAAAATATATGAAAGCTTTTGAGATTTTATTATATACAAAGAAAATTAATTTTCTTATCAGAAATTTTAAGAGTAGGACACATATGGTTTTTAAAGAAAATCAATAATTTATCATATTATGTGAATTATAGACTTCGACAAAGGAATTGAAACGTTATTAAGAACTACTTCTTTAC
>JANSTX010018985.1:0-16505 GCA_027564355.1 Penthetria funebris
ATTTATCACATTTTCTAAACCCATAGATTGCATAGGTGAATAGAACATCATTCATCAATGAAAATAACTTAAAATTGTGAATCACAAATAAATACCCAAGTACAGACAGATATAGGGTATTGATATAAATAGTAACCGAGATTTACATTTAATTTTCTAAGCCGGTCACTCTAATTCATAACCGAAAATGTGTAAAAGTAGTTGACTACAATTTTAATTGAAATATGCAATTATTAAGCATCTATTTACTCTTGATTACATACTTCTAATTATACAAGACACTAAGCTTAATCCCAACATCCTATGTTTAAGTTCAAAATATAGAGAAAATAAATAATAACTTCATTTATAGGAACATAATTAGGTATTTTTTCAAGGAACTCAGCACAATTATTTCGAATTTAATTTCATGGAGAATATGTGTTATATGTAAAATACTACAAGTTATGTGCATTTATGTTGTATGCATTTTATTTATCTTCCTCGTATAATCTTAAAAAAATTATAAAATTAATAAATAATTTAAATAGAAAATGTTTTGTGACATTACAAGTTAATTATGTACTTGTTAATTATCGTAGAAACATTTAGTTTTCTTGATAAATCAATTACTTTATATTTGGCATTCCTTTGAATGTTGGTTGTATTTAAGTAATATTTTATTTATTTACACTGTTTTTATTTATTAATTTGAATAGAAATATTTTGGGTTAACTAAATATAAGTAACCTATAATTTTATAGGTTACTTATATTTATTTATAGTAGCCCATAATAAATATAGTTGCTATTTAAATATAAAGAAATTGTACAAACGTTTACTATATTTACTATAGTGTGTTTACATTATTTTAAGTAAATTTATCATTCAAATACGGTGACTATTTATGCATTTAAATAGCTTAAAATCATTTAGTGACTAACAAGGCTTATATAAAATATTTCGATTTATGTATGTAACATAAGTGCCTGTTTACACGATCCAAGTTTTATCGAAATGAAATCGAATTGGATGAAAATCGGATGGAATTGGGTCGTATAAACGGAGAATTTCATCCGATTTTCATCTAATTCGATAAAAGTTTGATCGGGGACTAAAAACGAAGAATTTCATTCGATGGTATTTTCTGATCATCATTATCTCAACCTTTACACCCACATGGATGATGAATAGATTGACACTACGATGTCAATTTTTTTCTTTCTAAAATAACATTGTGAACTTAGACAACAATTGAAGATATTAAAACAATTATATTGTTATTCCAATCTATTCCAACATAATCTACTATAGTACATACATTCTCAGGTACTTAGGTTACCATATCATGTTGTACTAATCATCATAGTTATTTAATGGGCGCAACTGAAACAAAATATGCTTTCATAGTATAAAAGTTAATTGAATGCATGACTAAAATTTTTAACCCTTAATTATTCTTAAATTGACTGTGTACATTTCACTTCCTGATTTATTTTGTTTATTCATTATGTTTTGCTACTTTTAATATGTTGTACTTGTCGCATTTCCATGAGTCAGCCGCAAAATGTGTATGGAACAAAGTTACTTGTATTGTGTATATAATAAAATGATATCTTAGAAACTGATCCTATTCCACTACCCAATTGCGTTTCATGATCGAATATCATATCAGACTTCTATCGTCAGTCGAAATGTATATGATATTATTGTGGTTATTGTTGTATCAAATTAAAGAAGAATGACAATTTTAAAATATTATATCATTCATTGAGGAAAGAATTCATTTTATTGTATATTTATTAAATAATTAAAATAATTTTATTCAAGTTCAAGTTCAATTATATACAAATGTAATTTAATTTTCAATTATTTATTAGTTGAGCGATAATAATTAGATACTTCTTTGTATAAATTAAAATTTTTCGGTTAAAATAAACAATATTATTTATATGGTAAATTATGGATAGTTTACCAAGTTATTTGAGTAAGTAAATAAATACTCGTATAGTTAAATGTAAATATTAAAAAATCAATGTCATGGTATTATAAAGTAACGATTGATATTAACTAATAAATTTAAAAAAATTATAATTATTACAATTAATTTATATTCCAAAAGTAGAAAGTAAATTAAAAATACTGTATAGTATGCTGCATTCTTGATGCATATATACTCATAGTGCATCTGCTTTAATTTAGTGAAAAGAGAATATTCCTTAAATTCTGAAGAAGTATTAAGAAATATTGGAAAGTAAGACAGGATCTTCATTTTCATAGAAAGATGGGCCACCCGTCACCATCGAAGGTTCATGTTGGCTATGAGGGTTCAATTCGCACATTAAAATATCACGATATGCACACGTTATGTCAAAACAATGGACCGTTGGTTTTCAAATATCCTTTATTTTTTTTACATTTGTAGTACACTTGTTCTACATTATTCCTCTTCTTTCTCTTCCTCATCTTCTTCATTTACTTCTACTTCTCTATCTATTTATACTTCTTCGGCTTCTTTTTCATTCTTTTTTTTAAACCCATATATAATTTTTTCCAATTCATTTTACACAACTGACAGTCAAATTTATAAGTCGGCAACCAAGTTTTATCGCAGCATTTCTGATATACAAATTAATCTTAAATTGTAGATTACGTGACAGCTATACACGCTCATCTATTGTAAAAAAATTATGTAACTAATGGGAACATATACATTACAATTCATCGTTATAATACCGTCTTAAAATTATGTATTCGAAAATTTTCCTAATTTTGAAGATCTGTAGCAGGAGAGCATAACTTTCATGTATAGTTGTATAGGACAGAATTTAAAACATTTCATAGACGGATTTATATATAAACTCGGTGGCAAAATAAAACTTGGATGGTTAGAGATATAGACTCAGTGTCTATGGGAATTATAAATAAAAAAGACTAAATTCTTTTTACTACTACCATTAAGCTGTCGAAATTGGAATTACATACGTCCCTTATTGGGTATCTTCTCGTTCATTATTGTTATATTTGGTCATTGGAATAAAATTACAGGTCGCGGTGCTAAAGTGATATTGATCGCCATGCAATATTGACAAATTCTATCTTCCTTACAGTTTTCCTCACATGAATACTAAAAGTAAAATTACTATGTTGTTCTGATGACAAGACCTCTAAAAACATTATGTGGTTAGTTATTTCGATCAGGTTATTTTCAATACTCCTCACCCGTACATATCCGTTGTTTGACTAATCCTGAGAGTAATTCATGTGAAATTACTTGTTATTTATTGCCAATGAATTTTTCAATAATTTTATGTTAATTTGATAAATTGGTATTTTACTTATTTTATGACACCACATTCATTATATGTTAGTTGCAATAGATTTCATTGGCTCTAGATTTATTTAAGAAAACTATTTTAATATATTTTAGAAACTAATTCGTTTAATTATGAATTTTTATCCCCAACATTATTGTACGTGTAAATCAAAAACTCAATAAAAATACATATGCAATAATAATTTATACGAGTGCATGTTATTCAAGTGGAAAAATGCATAATTTTAATTATTTTCACTAAACTTGTATAATTAATCTGAAAGTGATTATATTGATGTCATGCACGATAAAATGCTATAATTAATGAATTTATAATATTTTATATTATTTATTATTGTTATTTATTATAGTTTTAATTTTTTATTTCAGAAATGATACGCTAAAGATACAAATTTCTCAATAAAAATACAAAAAAAAAAAAAAAAATGGAGTGGTCCGAAGGTGATCTTGTTTGGTTTGATCCTGGACTAGGGCATCCTTTACCAGGCGAAGTACAAGAGTATCATAAAGCTGCACAAGTTATCATAGTGCAGGCACTCATCAATGGAAAGGTGAATATTAATAATTTTTACTTTCAAAATATACTTTCAAAATTAATCGTAACATTATATACAGGTCGGCAAATATCATACATTTAATTAATATTTCTATATTAATATATTTGTCTATATTATTTATTTGTAGCATTTTAATATATATACAATTAATTTTCACTTAATTATCTTGAGGAAAACTTTAGTTGTTTGTTCACTTCTTCTATACATATGACGACTATATATACAATATAATTTATGAAAAAAATAACATATTTGTGAAAAATGTATGTTCTAGATAGACATATTAGTTACCTGTTTGCATTTTAGATAATTATTATATCTCTAATGTATCACCACCATACATGATCATTGAAATGAAATGTGCATAATAATTGTCATTCACAAAGATAAACTATAATTAATTAATGTATCAAATACTTTCAATAAAAGTAATATCAGTGAAAGTCCATAATCACTATAATGTATAAAAAATATATTTTATAAATTTTATCTATAAATTGTTGTTCATTTCTTATAGACTATATGCCATGACCAAAATTATGAAATCAAATGTTAAATATGATAATGTCTTTAGAATATCAAACGGATCTTCACCTAGCATCATTTAGTTTTACAACCTTTCTTGCAATATCCACTAAACCAGAGTCACTTAGATTATAGCTATAAGACCTAATATCCTTTCAATCATTTTTCTACTATGTAGTCAACAGTGGGTCTTCATGTTTACCTCACAATATTATTAATGTGATTTCAAATTAAATTGCAAAAATCTGCTATAAATTATCATGATGCTCTGATTAATGTTCTTACATTTATATTATGAAACGTTGACGTTTTTAAAGTGTTTTCTAACATAAGTTCACAGATTTTCTAAAATTAACTTTCACTACGCTCAGGATCATACTAATTTAATTTTTTACGTTAAATTTCACATACGGCATCAATTCAATGTTAATAAGTCTTCATTTTTGTTAAATGATTCATAATTGCATGTGTTTCCTGCAGTTAATATCGTCGGTATTAACATTCAGGCAATCACCAGTGTCTCCCCAATACATATTTTTTTGGACAATTATATAAATTTTCCTGTTTCTGTTAAAGCAGTCCAATAATTCAATTAATCAAACTATGAGAACAGTCAATCAATTAATTAAAAGACCGATAGTTCTTACTCTTATTTAATATATTCATGGATCTGCTGTATCTTAACCAGATTTTGTAACTTTTGTCCATAATTTTTATTTTTATTTTCATGAATATATTAATACAAAAAATATATGCTATCAAAATACAATATTGGGTTTATCTCAACTTTATTTTATTATTTTCTAATGCAATAACCAGAAAAACTACATATTTGTTTATATATATATTTACCACTATCAAAAGAAAATTCATATTATAAATGCAGTGTATCAATGCATCTCTTGATTTGCTACAGTTGCATTTTATAAATTATTAATATACAAGTATAGTTATAAAAATGAATTCAAAGAGGAACTGCCTTACTTATAGAGTGTAGAAAATTGTAAAGAAAATCTAGAAAAATTAAAGAAAATTGGTTTCACTTTAGTGCTAACGTTAAATTATTTAAGCACTTAATATACAAGTGCATATTGAGTTATATTCTCGATAAATAAAAATTGCATATATTCTTGAGTAATATATTTATTGTTTAAAAGTGCAATTACTTATACTAATCGGTTTATATTATCAAAAAAGACAGAAAAAAAAAATTATGAATTCAGTAATTAGCTGATGCGCTTAGTTAGATTTTATTTGGAACCCTGGCAAAAAGGTGGTTCAAATGCATCTAGTTTATCTGCATCAGTTTCACCGTCTCTACTAATTATTTCACCGGCAATATTACGTCGTCAAAGACCACCAGACATCGATGATATACCAAATATTGAATCGATTTCAACGGAATTAAAAGAAAAACGTTTAAAGCATAGATTAAGGTGGCGTTATCCTCAAATGGTTAAAAAATTATCAATTTTATGTAGTGATGTTATCGCTAGAAATGTAATTATTTCTATAATTATAAAATTATTATATTAATTAATTTATTCAAATATTTACTAAGTATATGCTTTTAATATTTAATAATAAAATAAATTATTATATATAGTCACAAACATTTACACTTTCTTCGGGAGAAGGAAGTCTACGTCCTCGACAAGATTTGGGTACTGGCGGTGTCGAAGACATGACCCAATTAGAAGATCTCCATGAAGCATCACTATTGTGGAATCTTCGACTTCGTTATGATCGTGGTTCAATTTACACTTTTGCTGGTAGTATATTAATTGCTGTAAATCCATATAAAATGTTTCCTGAATCATATGGATTAGAAATAGCAAAACAATATGCTGGTAAACCTTTAGGAACATTACCACCTCATTTATTTGCAATTGGAGCTGCAGCACACGCAGCATTACCTTCACCACAAGTGGTATATATACATTCTTTAATTTGTTTTAAGCAAAAGAAAAAAATTAAACCAAATCCAAACAAACCCTATATTATTACGTTTTATTTCAGGTTGTTATTTCTGGTGAATCTGGTTCAGGTAAAACAGAATCGACAAAACTTGTAATGCAATATTTAGCAGCAGTAGTACCAGGTGGCGGCAGTGCATCAGCAGTAATAACCGAACAAATCTTAGAAGCAGCACCTCTATTAGAAGCATTTGGAAATGCTAGAACAGCTAGAAATGATAATAGTTCAAGGTTTGGAAAATATTTGGAAGTCTATTTTAAACAAGGTGCAATTGTGGGTGCAAAAATTACTCAATATTTATTAGAAAAGTCACGAATTGTAACACAAGCACCGGGCGAACGTAATTACCATGTATTTTATGAACTTCTTGGTGGATTAACCGAAACGGAACGTGCAAAATATGGTTTATTAGAGGCTGAAAAATATTTTTATTTAAATCAAGGTGGTTCAGATTGTGTACCAGGTGGTCGTGTTGATTGGAGTTCACTGCAGGGTGCAATGCAAGTTCTTGGTGTATCTGCAATTGAACAAGAAGGTATTGTTCGCGTCTTAGCCGCAGTATTACATTTAGGTAATGTTTATTTTCATCGACGACAACTAAGACATGGTCAAGAAGGTGTTGAAATTGGATCTGATGCTGAAATAAAATGGGCAGCCCATTTATTACATATTCCTGCTGAAGGTTTACATTTATCATTAACAAGTCGTGTCACAGAAGCTCGATCAGAACGTTTACATACACCACTTGGTATTGATCAAGCATTAGATGCAAGAGATGCATTTGCCAAAGTTTTATATTCAGGACTTTTTAATTGGTTAGTATTTTTTTTTTTTTTTTTATTTAATATAAACTCGTCAAACTAAATTCAAAAAAATCATTCCAAACTTATTTGTTTTTAGGTTAGTGTCTCGTATAAATTCTATTGTACATAAAGGTGGTACACATGATGCATATCGCATTTCAATTCTTGATATATTTGGATTTGAAGATTTGTCTGAAAATAGTTTTGAACAATTATGCATTAATTATGCCAATGAGAATTTACAATTATATTTTAATAAACATGTATTTAAATTGGAACAAGCTGAATATGCTAGAGAACGCTTAGAATGGAATAATTTAACGTGGGAAGATAATTTACCAGTTATTCATTTATTAGCTAAAAAACCAGTTGGTATATTTCATTTGTTAGATGATGAATCAAATTTTCCACGAGCTAGTGACCTCAGTTTCTTAGAAAAATGTCATTATAATCATGCATTAAATGAATTATATTCGAGACCAAGAATTGGTGCTCAAGAATTTGGTGTAACCCATTATGCTGGACAAGTTTGGTATTGTGTTGAGGGATTTCTGGAGAAAAATCGTGATGCTTTACGGCCAGATGTTTTAGAACTTTTAGGTTCCAGCAAATTACCAATAATTGGTGAAATGACAAAACAATTAAGGGTACAACGTGACATTGGTAAAACGATGCCAAAGGGAACGAATGGTAGATTTGTTACAATGAAACCACGTACACCAACAGTTGCTGCAAGATTTTCGGATTCTTTACAACAATTATTACAATCTATGGCAAAATGTAATCCATGGTTTGTCCGTTGTATAAAACCAAATAATGATAAACATGCATTACGTATGGATATGCCATGTGTTTTACAACAATTAAGATATTTGGGAATGTTAGATACAATTCGTATACGACAAATTGGATATCCAGTTAGATTAAGATTTCAACATTTTGTTGAACGATATCGTCATATGATAAAAAGTCCTTTACCACGAGGTACACCATATAGAGAGTTATGTCGTTTTGTTTTAGATACGTTACCACGGACTGGAATAGATGGACCCGATTTCCAATTGGGAGCGACAAGAGTATTTTTACGTGAATCATTGCATAGAATGCTTGAAAGCGGTCGTTCTGAGCGTTTACGCAAAGCAGCCGTTGCTATACAGAAAAATGTACGTGGTATGTTATCAAGAAATAAAGCGAATCGTGAAAAGCGTGCTGTAATTAAAATTCAATCTGTTTGGCGTGGTCATCGACAACAAAAAATGTATAAAAAATTGAAAAATGGAACTGTTAAAGCGCAAGCATTATTTAGAGGTCGACGGCAACGTAAATTGTACATAGAATTAAAATCGGAAATGAAACGAAGAAAAGCGGTTGAGAAAGCACAAAAGGAAAGACAACAACAAAAAATTGCTAAAGAACAAGAAAGAAGTCCAATTGTACATTTAGATGTACCTGCTGAATTAGCATTTATGTTTTCGAAAATGGAAGGATGGAATCCAATTCATGGTGACCGTCATTTGGTAAAAGTTGTTGGCACAGTTCCCGGTCCACCAGTAAGTCATGATATTCCTATTGATTTAGATCAATTTGCATTCGGAAAATTTAGTTCAGTTTATTGTAATGGCGTCAGATTATCACCGCGACGTGATCCATTAACAACTCCATTTTTATCCAGAGCAGCATCAAGAGATCAAGATTTTCAAGATTCATTAGCAGTATTTAAATTAATATTACGGTGGACAGGTGATAGCAACTTAGATAGTGGTAAAGAAAAAGCATTAGCAGATTATATTGCTTATAAAGGTTTATCGTCAAGAGGATTACGCGATGAGATTTTAGTTCAGCTTTGTAATCAGGCCTATAGAGCAGAAGAAACGCAATCGCTGAAAATATGGCAATTAATGGCACATTGTTTATCGTGTTTTCAGCCTGGTTCAGTATTTCACAAATATTTAATAAAATTTACAGTCGATAATGCTCCGTCGACAATGAAAGAAATTGTATTAAAGAAGTTACTTCGAAATGCGCCAGGATCACAAGTACATCCATGCAGAATTTTTCCGCCATCATGGTTAGAATGGAGAGCTGCATCAAGATTATCGGATATTGCTATTGGTCTAACATTACCTGATGATATTTTACAAACTGTAGCCATTGATTCATGGACAACATGTGAAGAGGCAGCTGCTTTGGCTATTTCATCACTTGGAATACCAAATCAAGGATGGACTGTTATATTAGACGATGCTGGTTTAGTAACTGATTCGTGTGGTCTTGATTTCGTACTTGATTTAGTTGCTGAAAAAGAATTGTGTCCCGCCTTTCCATCTGTACGAAATGATTTGTTACGTAGTGGTCGTAAGAACTCTCGTATAATAATTTCAGCAGAACCGGTGGAACCAAGTAGCCCAAAACGTCCTCAAGTACCACCACCAGAACCACCTCAAAATAAGCAAAGACAAACAGAACGAGATCAAAGACAAATTGAAAGGGATCACCGATTAACCGAAAGAGAACATCGGTTGGTCGAAAGAGAACATCGTCTAACCGAACGAGAACATCAACATTTAGAACGCGAATTACCAATTCCAGAACCAATTGTGGAGAAAAAAATTGACCGAGAATATGATAATCGACAATTTGAAGGTGTTACACGGAAAACATCACATGACCTTTTATCTAGAAATTCTGCATTAAATGAACGCTATTTCGAAACAGATAAATCAAGATCTAGATCACTTGATGATCTATTAGCTGGTGATAATGACAATGAAATAATATCTCATAATCCAGATCCACAACCACTATCAGATCTTGGTTTATCGGAGAGTAGGCTTAATGATCGTTATCATTCAACAGAACAATTAACGCCAGTTGTTTCGAAAGAGACAGCGCCTCGATATCAAAAATCACAATATGCTGGTAAACGATCAGCTGGATCACATTCAAGTAAATATATGGATCGTTCAGAATATGCGACAAGATCATCTGCAATGTCAGATACGAGTGAAGCTCCATCATTAGCAAGCCATGTACGCAGAGTACGTGTACCATCTCAAGCCTCCGATGTTGACCAATTTCTTGATGAACTATTCAGTCCTGTTCTTGATGGTTCATTAGATGAATTATCCGATGCAAGATCTCTTGCAGCTAGTATTCGAGGAGGATTTACAGAATTTGTTGAAGCTCCTATTTTAGATGATGAATTAAATAATTTGTCAAATGCAAGGAATTTAACATGTGTTATAAAAGGTGGTGGTAATAAAACACAAGGAAAAATTGAAACTACTACAACGGCTTTAGATCTTGAAGTTGAAGCAATTAATAATCCATTAGAAGTATCATTGGATGAATATATAACAGGTTTGTTATTTTAATATATTTTAAAACGAGTGTATACAATAAAATAATACCTTTTATAATTATAGATTTATTTCAACCAATTTTTGTAAACGATTCTCTGAAAAGATTAACAGAGAAAACTGAACTTGTCGAATCAATTAAAGGAGGTGGTACAACACATCAAACTAGTAATACAACAAATGGTTTTGTTACATCACCATCTATAGTTAGTTCCAGAGGACCATTAAGTCCAACAAATTTATTAATGATGGGCGCTGCCGTTACCCAAGACAATTATCCAATTATAAATATTCCAACTGGATCAGATCCAGCACAGTATCAACATCACATGCAAAGAGCTTTTCTGCAATCGGCAATGGTACAAAACTTACAAATTCAACAACAATTACTTGCACAAAATCAAGCTTTACAAACATTATTAAGTCAACAGGACACCAATCAAAGCCCATCATTGGTTACTAGTCCAATACTACAAAATCAAAAATCAGTAAGAAAACAAAGTTTCAGAAATAGAATTTCATCTTCTCCATTTTCTGAAATGGATCGAAATAGAAAGGCTTCTTCAGAAAGCACTGGTTCACATATACCACCACCGCCTCCACCACCTATGCCACCACCACTTGAATTCAAAGATCCGTCAGAAACTAGACCATTTTTAGATCCATATGGTAGAGCTAAAACTGTTCGAATTGGTAAGTGGCGTTGGCCTCCACCACAAGATTCAGTTCAAAATGAAAGCGATGAAAATTTTATGTATTTTAAAATGAGACAAAATCAACGAAAGAATACGCCACAATCACAAGGAAGTGCTGGTAGTTCACCAAATGGATCTGCTACAGCAGTTGAATGGGAGGAATTTGAAATTGAACAAAATAATATTTCATTAAATTTGAAACAACACCAAACAAATCATATTATTCTGAGTCAACGAAAATTCAGTCAACCTGAGACATCATCGCATCAACATCAACAACATTTACAGCAGCAGCAACAACAACAACAACAGCAGCAACAACTACAACTACAACAACAACAATTACAACAACAACAACCACAACAACAACAAATTAAACAGTCCCGTAGAAGTTTTGAAATTGGTGCTGAAAGACCTCCACCAGGTAGTGTTGGTAAATTAAAATTAAGCTCTGAAATGCGTCAACGTCTTGAACAAGTAACTGCTGGACATTCGGTAAGATCAACTACGAGTACTAAATCTGAGCAACGAGCACCAGCAAAGTTAGAAGATGCCAGAAAAATGATGCTACAAGAGCAACTCAGTGGCCATTTCCTGGTAAATAATAATTCAACCGATAGTACAGATTTACCATCTGTACGTACACATATTCAACGAATGGAAGCAAGTAAAAGACCACCACCACCTCCATGGCCAGCTATGTTACCACCAGCACCGCCTGGACCGGCACCACCGCCCCCAATTCATCCTCCTGTCAGTACGCCACCGATGCCACCTGCAGTGAGTCCAATAATTTCATTGCAAGAACAACCACATATTCAACATAATACTCAGCAACATTTACAACAGCATATATACCAACATCAACAACACATACAGCAGCAACAACATCCACAACAGCATCAACAACATAAACAACAACAGCAACAACAACAGCAACAACAACATCAAGCACAACAACAACAACAACATCAAAAGCAACAACAACAACTACGACAACAACAACAACTACAGCAGCATCAACAACAGCTGCAGAAACAACAACAAAAACAACAACAGCAACAAGAACACCAACAGCAACAACATCATCAAGAACAACATCAACAACAAAAACAACAAAAGCAACAACAAAATCAACAAAAGCTACAACATCAACCACAAATACAATATCAACATCAGCAATCACAACAAATAGACATGCCAGCGTTTGTACAGCGTCAAGATAGAGACACATTTGGAACTCATCAAAATTGGAATGGAAATGATATTTCTAAAGATATTTATGATTCATGGGGACGCGCGGAAGCAGCAAAATTAGACATGGTTTACGAAACCAATTTCAAAAAAGAAATTGTTGTTGAACGAGACAGATCCAGATCAAGATCAAGATCACGCGATCGAGAAAATTTCTCGGAATCAGTTTGGGATCGAACAGAAGTTGAAGGGCCACCATCTAATAGCAGTGAACGTGAACGATATAAAGAACGTGAGAAACAAGATCGTATTTATGAAATCCGTCAAATTGAACATGAACGTGAAAGTCATAAAGTATATCAACCTGCTATTGTTGCAAATAAAAATAGTATTAATAACAATAATAATAATATTAATAATAATAATAATAATATTAATAATAATAATTACAATAACAATAATCACAGTAATTTTATTACTAATAATAATAATAATAATAATAATAAAGATAACAATAATAATAATAGTAGCAATAATAAGGCTCATATCTATGAAAAAGAAAAAGCTCAAAAGAAAATTTCTGCACAAATACACGAAAGAGCAACATTTAAGACACATATGGCACAACGGATGGAACGAGAACGAAAATCGTCTGCATCGACCATGGTTACTCAAAATAGTGAAAAAATTGATGAGATAATAGACCATGATGATTGGCCTACACCAACAATTCCTGCACCGGCTCCAGTACCACCATCATTAAAATCGCCAGCTTCAGCATGTTTAACGTATAATCGTGTACCATGGAAATTACGTGTCAGAAAGGAGGTATTTCATCCAAATGAACAAATTGGATCACCAGCTACATTAGATTTATTATTCGCTCAAGTTGCATCTGACGTTTTCGGATCGACATCGTGCTTACGCATTTCAACACAGGAAAAACGTGCAGCATTAAATTTACTTGGTGGTCATGGTGTTTCTTTGGAAAATATGAAAGATCAAGTGAGAGCTATTGTTAAACGTCATTTAGTAGATATGGCTAGAGGTTGGCCATTATATTTTGCAAGATTGTTTATAATAAGTGCATCACCACAACTGCCTGAGGTTTCGATATTAGCTATTTCACATAATGGTGTATATTTAGGTCGTCGTGATACCGATTATATAACAGTAATTAGATCATTGCCATTTTCGGACTTACAGGGCGCCGCCACATTACCACGACCAGCATCTTTACAATTAAATCTCAAGAATGGAAATCGTATTATGTTACATGCTACAAAAGCTGCAGCTATTCAACAAATGATACAAACATTTTGCCAGGAATTTAGACAAGTTAGTATATTATCATTCGTTATTTTATTTATTTTTTTCGATTTATTATTCGTTTTAATTTATATTTAATTATTTAATTTATTTGATTTCTCAATTTCACTTATGAATATTTATCAATATATTGCTATTGTTTGTAATTAATGTATTAATTACATTTTATTTCATTACATATTTTATAAAAACGTTACGCATATTAATGTATATTTAATATTTATTTATAACAATTTTTTTTGATCTACGATTAATACCTGTAATTAAATTGTAACTAAATAGAACGCAAATATCAACAGACATATTGCAACTGAATTTGAACTTTTATAAAATAACATATTATTATGCATTATGATTATCTTAAGTGTAGTGAGTCGAAAGATTAACATTAGACTTAAGCATATACTTTTTTGACCACCAGTGCGTGCAATAAAACAATTAAATTAATGGATTTACTGATTCATTTTTACTCTCATCATTATTCGAGGATGTAAATTATGATTACCTATGGCGGTAAACATAATTTGATTTTTTTTAATTTCGATAAATATATGTCCATGAAAGAAGTATACAGTATTTATTTGTTTTAAATAAATTTGTGTTTTTAATACGTAAAAATAGAGTAGGCTCACGTTTCAAGTATAAACAAAAATCTACTATAATATGTTAATTATACTCCGAATGTTAAATGCTTTATTCATTCTCTTGATGACATCTTTATCTTCATGTGATATTATCTGATGCTGAAAGTCAAATCAGAATAAAATTTAATCCTTGTCATGTGATAGCCAAAATAACTATGTAACACTTTACTGAATTTGCGCCACGAAATTGTAATTTATTTTATATTTTTGTGGTATTTTAAAATTATAGGCTTAACGTTTTCTATTATTTTTTTTATTTTTTAAATCAGTCGAACTATACTAAGAAGATCACATTAGACCCTATGGTGATCAGTGCACTAAATATATTTATTACTAACTAGTGTATACATAGTTTTTGCATTGAAATTATTATATTTTTGAAATGGCAAATTAACATTGTAATACCGCCCTATATGTGTCCTTGATGCGTAATCGTTGAGATGATGATGTGTGAATTTATGTTACTATTTATTTAGACTATTTTACAGTGAAATTAATAATTCACAAGTGCGATTAGACGTCACAATTGACATATCTTGTTGATCTCGCCTTTCCTTTCCTGAGGCAAGACGTTAATATAGGTTGAGCAAGATCTGAATGAATGAATCAATTACTCTATAGGTACTATCCTATTAACGTGTTATTTGTGTTTATTGTTTTTTATATGAAATTTGTGAAGTTAGATAGGTATTTAAATTATAAATATATGGTTTAATTTAATAAAAAATTAATATTTTTGATTTTATAGTATTTGTGACAAATTTTGCATATTTCTACATTATATCATTTTGTGTCGCACACATCACAATATTTTAATTATATTACTATGTTATTTCCTAAATGAAATACATCATTTATTTTGTTATTAGATGTTCTACTCGTATGATTACGAAATTTTGTATGGTAATTAAATTTACTTCATGTATCACATATACTCGTATTTTAACATTATATTTAGCAGATTGATATATGATCTCATAATGGCACAGTACTTATTTATTTGTACATGTATTTTATTAATTTAATTAAAGGAATGCATTTAACTTAATAAAATAATATGTATGCATGATACTTGCAACAGATATTTATGCAATTGATGTAATTTTATATATAACTGAAAGTATATACTCTTAATGTATACTACAAAATTAAAACAGTTAGTTAGTGATGGTATCAATAAATTCTAATTATATTAATTTATCTGTAAATAAAATATGTGAAATTGATTAAAAATGTGGGTTGCATGCTGCTAATGTGTATATATATATATATTTGTCATGTGAAACAAACTGTATGAAATCTAAATATATTTTCTGGGTAAATTAAAATATATATGATGATGCTCCAGATCATCTTTAGTCAATATTCTCTTGCAAATAAAGGAACCACAAGAAGTCTAGAAATTAAATTACGTATAATTAAATTGAGTAACCTTGATAATAGTCGACCACTCTATTCGTGTAGTTACCAGTGATGACCTATTATTTCACCAAACTATAAATATGCTACATAATGAATTTTATTGTTTTTTTTTTATAATACATTTTGCTCATGCATTATAACCAGTTGGCATATCCATTGCAGTTTATCTATAATAAACTTTATCTAAAATTTTCAATTATCGTACAAAATAACAAAATTGAAATTAAAATGTATATAACCAACTATGATAATAATGCAAAAATATAGATTAATATAAGTTATAATAAATAGTGATGATTAACATTTACATTATAGACGGATATAAAATTATATAAAAAATAATAATCTTTTTATGTTATTATATTTAAATGTAGGTCAATAAATATATATTCACTATAGATCTATGAGTATATTATTGATATATAGTCGTATAACACTTAGTATATCTCAAATGAATTTATTATAAATTTAATGAGATTAATTTAAAAATTTCAAAACTTAAAAAGAAAAATCAAAACATAAATTAAATTAATTAATTTTAAGTCAACCAAAACTAAAAGAAACTAAAACTTATTTAGTTATAATTGTAAGTTGTACTTGTCGAATACTAGTAAGTTGTACTCTCATTTAAGTATGTATACATTTATTTGATGTGAATGACTATACGGTCTAATTAAACTACAT
>JANSTX010018996.1:0-34328 GCA_027564355.1 Penthetria funebris
AAAAGGAAAAACAGTAAAAAAAAAAAACAAGTGTTTTGAATTTTATTTGAATTTTTCCACAAAAATATTTTCATTATTTACAGTAAATGAAAAATTATAACTTTTTAATTAGGCTTTTTATGGTTTTTAATAAAAAAAAAATAAAACAAAATTTTTAAACGATTTAAAAAAATATGTGAAAATAATAAATTTTTCATTTTTAAATTGTGTTTTCTGTTTCTTTTTAATCCCTTTTTTTTCATCCATAGTTTTCCTTGTTTCTTCTTTTTAAATGGTTAAGTGAAAAGTTTGCCGAAATAAAAAAAAAAACTATTTTCTTGTACAGAGAACAAAATGTAAGTGTGAAAATTTTTTTACCATAAATTTTACTAACAAATTTTGCAACAAAAAAAAAAAAAAATTGTTTTTAAAGTTTAACATGTACGAAATCAAGTCATTTGCATAATATGAAAATGTTCATATAGAAATTTAAAGGAAAATTAACGAATGTAATGACTTGAAAAAGAAAATTAATGGGGAAAATATACCTACTTTGGGTTGCTTCATATAATAAAAGCATCCACCTCAACCTCTTTTAAAAATAAAACATTTTGAGATTAATTAGGTAAAAATCACATTAAATCAGAAAACCAGTAATTAAACGATCTAGAAAAATTTGAGACTTTTGATTGATTTGATTTTTTTTTTTTTTCCACATTTTCACCGAAATGGAAACGTAAAAGAAAATTACAACCAAAAATAGTAAGAAAAACATTTTCCACTAGAAATACAAAGTTCATAAATCATAAAAATTCGCTGTCGGTATATACCCAACACGTAAATGGACATTGTTGTTGTGTATGGCAGTCGGTATATGGCGGTATTCAAAAAAACATATTTATTTATCTTGAATTTCATTAGCTCTTCGGGTTTGTTTATTTTACATGTGGTCTATGCAATGTTTATAGATTTTCACAAATGAATCCTATATACATATGTATTTTTGTACATATCTACAATGTATATAAATTACCTGCTGGAATATTTCCAAGTTTTGCTTTTATTGATTTTCTTTCTTAATATATAAATTGTTTTCCCTTATTTTGCTTGGAAAATTCAAATGCCAAGTTCATGGTTCTTAACATCATTTACGTTCGATTGAAGAAATAATTTAACATAAGTAAAATTGCAGTACATTTGAAGTAACGACAGCATACAGACATTTGAGTGCTAATCAATAATTTAATCTAAATCATCATCATTTTGAGATGTACAGCACACGGGTACATAAAAAGGCAATACGAAAGACATTCAAATCGTCATCGTGACTTTTAGTTTACAAGAGAACAGTGTGCGTCAACAAATGACCGCCAAATATCTCACGTCTCTACATCCTCTATCACTGGTACTAGACTACTTAATGACGGTTCCCTGTCACGTGGCATCTATTAACGAAAACAAGACACATTATTTGTCACCTTCCAGAAGTTTGACGGTCGCATAATCGTACGGATAAGCCGATTTTTAGAAGTTTTGCGACGACCATCAAACTCTATTGAGCACAAAAAATATAATGGATAAAAGTTTTGTGTAAGTGCGGCAATTTATATATGTTTCAACGTCACCAAAATTAGAAATCCTCTGATTTATCTATTTCTCGTCATATTTTGCGTTAGTCAACATATCATAGACATATTAAACGTTATTAGTTTCGTCTTTGAAACTTTGACCTTTAGACCTATTTAAGAGATGTGTTTCACAAGTCGTTCGAATCTCACAATTAAATGTGAATTGCGATAGCAAGTAAATATTTTTCAGCAATGTCGATACTTTCAAAGCGACCCATTTGACCCTATATGATTGCTTGCGGTTCTATCTTAATTACAACCCAGTCCAAGATGAACAGGAATAAGTGCCCGAAACTCGAATGTACTCCGTAACCTTATAGAACCATCAATAATATTAAATAGCTGTAAAGTCGTCAAATAATATAAATAATAATGTCTTTGTCATTTAATTGACTATATATTCAGCACCTCAATAGTTATCAAAGTCTAGTGGAGAACGTTTCCATCTTTTACTAATAGTTAAGTAATCTATTTGATTTCTGGTACGCCCGTTCAGTGAAGATCAATTTTTTTTGTATGTTCTTTTATGCGAAAATATTTTACTACTAACCATAAGATTACGCTACATATTTCCGCCAAAAGTTGTGTGTATATCCATAACACACTTCTTGCCTATTTTGTCCGTGCCAAAATTTGTATAAGCGCTTGATTTCTTAATCCAAGTTTTAATCTCAACAAGGCAGTGTGAAAGTTGACTACAGAAAGCCTTCTTATCCATCAAACGGTGTCTGCTCTGTTTAATTTGAATTGACCATACATTAAGACAGCTGGTAAATGATATCGTAAGATATGCACTTGACTGGAATACTCAGTGTAATTGACCAAAAATAATGTGCCAGTAGTAAAATGTGTGCAAAGTGAAGCCTCGTATATAATAAATGAAATTATCATGCTAAAATCGATATCGCTGTAGAATAAATTCCACTTAGTAAATAGCCACACATAAAATACGAATGTATGTAAAATTCTAGAACAATTTATTAAAAGTAACGAACATTTTATGATAAAGTACCCGATATATTAGTCAGAAATGTGTATATTAATTTAATAATAATCTTTTTCAGTTTTTCCTAGATTTGTGAACTGAAAAGCTAATTTCAAAACTTATGTAATTCCTAAATTTATTATTACCAATAAATCAAAATAAAATTTACTGAAGCATACATAGTAGTGATGTGGTTATAATTAATATTCCTATAAATTCATTAAATCCTTAAAATTAGGGTACGTCAACATATTCCATGGAATTTAAGATTAAAATATAGCATCTATTTTGAAATTACCTTTAGAGATTCACTAAACACACGGTTGGTGCCATTTTCAAGAAACATTAATAGAATCTGTCGAAAGTTATTTTTTAAATGTAAATGCTCTTTGTAGCTTTGTTCACTAAGTCAATTGAGATATATATATGGCTTAGAGATTTAGCATCAGAGATATCTGGACTTATAACTCTACCAGAATTAATCAAATTGTATCTACTGGAGTCATTTTATAAACAGGATCAATGTCGGCTAGTGATATTGGACGATAGCGTATTTATCGAAGAGTGGCACAATGGGGTTTTCAGAATTCTCACGATTATTTCATACGTAAATTCGTGCGAAGAGCAAAAAATGGGTTACGCACTTAATACGAATTATATAAAATGTATACATTTATAGAGTTTCTATTGATTTTGTTCAACATTATTCATAATAAAAATGGAACGCTAGAAGATGATAATAGGTCAATAAACCGTTATTATAATATAGTTTTCCATTGTGTTCTAAATAATAAAGGATATTTAATTCTTTGGTTGGTATATTCACTACAGCTGATGGCTCATCTTTGGTACAATTTCTGATGATAGAGTTTTTGGAGTGTCTAATTATATTTAAACATTTCAGTGCCTATGTCTAACTAACATTCTGTCAATTCTCTCTATATCTGCAACTCGATATATTTTGGCATTGCTAACGTATTTTTATTGACTTTATGGTATTCTTGCAACAATTATAGCCGAATACACTCTGCTTTCTAAAGATTTAATGTTTTCCATTTGGTGTGATGATATAAAAGAGCAAGTAAGCAAAGTCTGTGTTATTTGACTCGAAAGACACAAATCATTGAATGAAGAAAGTATCAAATAATGACAGAAGATTGAAACCAGCATTACCAAATGAAGACAACAATCATATATTTAATCTACAGAAATTTTCATCAAATCACCTAAAAATTCACATGCTACGCGATACAATCAAAATTTATCAATTCTAGCGTTTTCAATAAATCGTGTTTTACATACAATTTTCATCAATAAATGGAGTTTGTTTGATACCATACGATGATAAAAACATATCCTTGACGGTCACGATACATTTCATAAAAAGTTACCTTTTTTTTTCTATTTCTTATCGCAAGTATATTATCTTTTTTCTCCATTTCCCAAAAATAAGGATTTACTGTACTTAATGCTAAATGAAGCATACGTTATCCAGAATATAAATAAAACTTCTGAAATATCAAGAAAAAAAAAAGCATAAATAAATAATAATAATGGAAAAGGAAGAAAAATCCTGTGAACAGAATAAGCATTCTGAATCATATTTATTCATCGTATTGTAGAATACTCGTAATTTTTAAGGCGTATACTCACAGTATATTGGCATTAGGAGAATTATTATGTAAATTTCCTTTATCATCTTACAATAATATATACCGAAAGGAATGAGGAAAAGTAAATAAGTTGCATGTGCTAAATTCGATTCCTTATTGCTATTAGTAATTGAGTGTTTTTTTTTAAATTTATCCTTTTATTGAAAATTACATACTTATTTTTTTTTTTTTTTGGGTAATGAATTCTACACTCTTATTATTCACAACCGCTATATAATTGCGGGTAAATTGATTCCAAAAAGAGAAGTAATTCTTTTTCTTCTTCTTCGTCTGCTTCCTTGCATTATATATTTAATTCAGGATATATATATACAAATGTTTGTATTGGTTATCGCTCGGGTAACAAATGTATTGGCTGAGTAACGCAGATTCCTGGCATCAAGTCTGCCGATGAATGTATCGCAGACCGCGAATCTGTGAAATTTGTTGCCATTCTCAACGACACGTTGACCTCAATGTATTTACGAAGTAAATTCTCATATTTTTTTGTAACTACATTTTGGCTTCCAAAATGGACCAAATGAATAAATCCATAATAATGTAATGCTGGTTTACCTTAACTTTCTGTTCAATAAGCACAAGACTTTAAAAAACCATGGTATGTTACACAACTAACATGGGCTTGAGCTACTGAGATAATTTTATTTCAAAATATTCATTATCATTCTCATTTTCACAAATGCCTGACTAATCCTATTCATAACTGTTATTCGTTACATATTTTTTATGTTCGTTACATATAGTTTAGTAACGACAACACAATTGATATGATTTTATATTGCATCTTTAGATTCAATGTTGAAAAGGAGGGGGGGGGGTAGACAATCATCTATTTTTCTACAGCTTCTGAAATCACGGACAGGATACTTTTCAATTTCATGTACAGGACGCATATTATATTTATATATACTGGTAGATAATAATATAGTAGGTAATTTATAATAAAAAATCATAATACATAATTTACATTTAAATGACCGCATTAACTAAAAGGATGAATAAAAAGTTATTATCCAAAAATTATTCATGATCCTTTTTAATAATTTCTGTGTTAACAAAATGTAATAAATATTTTAATAGATTGATATGGTAATTTCTACCTCATTAGGCAATATATTCAATAGTCAATATTTAATCATATTTTTAATGATGGCAGTATACATTAAATTTTTATATCCTTTTCCTTGTTTCACCGATTTATGCATTATAATCGTGATTTTTCATTATCGAGGAAATTGAAAATATTATATTGCCTAACTGATTTAATACATGATAATAAATATTATATTCAGAAAGGGAAATTATATTATATTAAAGGACATATATAATATTTTCGTTTATCAAAATTAGTGGATTATTGTAGATTCATTACAACTAAATTATATCGTTGATTGGTATCAGAAACAGCGTATGTAAATTGTGATTTAGGAACATCTCAATATACAAATCGATTTAGATATATGTGATATTTGACGTATGTTTAACACTCTGGATTAGGACAATCAAATTAAATGCAATATAAAATAATTCTGGAGTGCTATTGAACTTCTATTTTGAAACACACATAAATATCAGTTTATGAAATATCAGATAATGACACCATTTGGTAACTGAAATGTTACATGTGTGAATCATGCTTTTAGTGACGAAGTTGGTAATAGAATAATTTAAACGAGGCAATGTTTAGACACTTTTCTTCTTCCATACCAAATTATTGCGTTCCTTTATGTATATGCATTTAATGTAAATGATCAATTATTGTTAAGATCAGTGATATTAGAAAGATACAAAATTATTTATCGCCTTAATTTGATACGTGGATAAAATTGATTATTTGCACAATGCATTCACATTTGATTTAAATTTTTATTTGGTCAATACATGAAATACCAGCAGAATTGAGTTCATATCATCAACAAGAGTCTTGTTGTTAGTTCCCAATGTTTCCCGGTCTATATAATGATAAAATTTTGTAAAGAATTTTAAATCCTGTGCTAATAAAATTTTTCGTAAAAGTTTTGTAAATCAATAATGAAGAAATTCCTATCCTAATTTCAATCATTTGACATTTAAAACTTTAAAACTTTTGTAAAATTTTTATACTTTGGGTTGGGTCAATATTTACAAATTTTGAAATATCGTACAATTTTCAATTTGCATATCAATTCGCTTGTCTCATTTATGTATGCGTATAATTTCTAAAATCTATAGATGGTTGTTTTAAAAGAAAATGTCCTTATAATATTAACAATAACATTTTTAAGGACATTTTTGGCTAAGAAATTTATTTCGAATAGAGAAATTTAATCATTTTATACCTGCATGTACACATACACCCTATGTAAAGTGTTTAGCAGAATAAAAAAAACTCATATAAATAAAATGTCATCTAACAAAATCAAATACCCTTTAGGGATACTTGCAAATATGCCTGAGGAAAATACCTATTCTAAATCGTTCAAAAAAAAAAAAAAAACAAAATAAAAAAGGACTGAGAAAATGTTCATTATTAACATTTTTCATTATTATTAAAGGACAAAGGTCATGGGTTTTTTTTATATCCTTGACTATACTATATATGTGGCTATATATTTTATTTATTACTTTACGTTTTTATTGAGAAAAAAATCACACGGAACATGTACTTTATCGTTAATACGTAAAAATCTATGCGGGTGACTCAGTTAAGATACCCTTTATTCACTTATTTTGTTTCATGCACACCAAAGTTTACATTGAATGAGTTAAATGTTCTATAATTTGTTCAGCGTCTATTGTTAGCTTTAATACACATATTTTTGATAGCAAAGATGTATAGTTCAGGAACATATTAAGATTTTAGTGCCTGCCAAACGATGTCTCAAGGTATACTCTAAGAAATGCCTTCTGAAGCTCTATGAATGTCATGTTGAGATCTTTATTATTATCTTTGTACTTTGATCAATGAATTAATTAATGAATTAACAAATGTTATTCAGATATCGCTAAAGATCTGATTGGATGTCGTCTGAAGCAACAAATCTTATTGCGCTTATTCTTTTCACAACATTTTCAATTGACAAATACCCAAAATTTTAGAATTTCTATAGCTATTCTTGCTTCCCATTTTGATAATTTATACATTTTAAAATCGAGATTTGAACAAATTCTTTATCAAAATTTATAAGGATGTTTACAGGTTTTTTGAAATTTGTGACGACAGCCACACCCCATTCAGCATACCAAAGGTTTTCCGAGCATTTTGTAAACGGAATCTTACATCAATTGTCAAAAAACTTCCCAGTCCTCTATTTCATCAATTACTTTGCCGCTAACTGCAAGTGAACACATCGCCTTGACGTACGAATTTTTATTAGTTTCGCTTTTAAAACATTGATCCATACACCGACTTGTGATTTATATTTTATTAAGTCATTCTAAGTTTTCCGTCATGTCTGTCTCAGCCTGTGATAGTAAATGAATGTTGTGAACGAAGTCAAGATCATCAAGTCGACCGGGTCCCGTGTTTGAGTTGGTCTGTGCAAGACCGACCTACCATGTCGGCATAACTTATCATCATGCTCCCATTCAATTTGACACTCAGAATTGACGTTTCTCGTTCATTTAAGAATATCTAAAGTACAAAATGTAAAATAAACAGCTGCCTAGCTTTTTGTAGTTAGATGCTAATTTCCTAATTGATTGATGATAAAGAAACATGTTTATCAATTTGGACAGTATCTTATAGCTTTTGAGAATTGTCCACATCCATAATACGATCAAAATTTTTAAAGAAAGTAAAAAAATAAGCATCAGAAAATTCCAAATTTTTACATCCCATATTTGGTCATATAGTGAAGTTTTCTATCACAATTTGTGGAGGGGAAATAAACCATGAGCTAAGATGAAATTAGAATTAGGACTATTACTGAAAAAAAAAAAGGATTTTCAAAACCAGTGAATGTAGGAATATGGGTGGATTATAGGGAAAGGGATACTAGAGTGTCGACAGAGGAATTGGTCAATTAAAAATGTTATAAAGGATTGAATGGCGGGTATAGATTCGTTACATTTACATTGCAATATTTAAAGTGTTCTGAGTGCCTAACAGGTACAATATCATGATTGTATGGATTCATCTGGAAATTAGTGTTGGTCGTGAATTTTTAAGACGCATATGCAGTGTGTCAGAAGGATTAGTTTTGATATCGATAAATGTTGGTGGACGTTCAAAGATAGATTAGTTAGAGAAAACGGTAAGTGGCTTGATTATAGGCTCACGAAGGCCTCCTATAGCTAGGTGGAATTATAATTGTGGTGATAATGGTTTTATGTGGCCCCAAGTAATATTGTTTCAAAGTATTTACATCGTATGGGTGATACAACTAATATAGTATGAAGATATATAGATATGCAGATATCTTTACAGGCCTTCGTAAATGCATTCATGGATTTGTTGTTCAGTGTTATATACGAATTCTGAGTCAGAATTGGTTTCCTGATGGTAAAAAGTTTAAATAAACTGATTATCTGATTGTTTATGAGTTACCGCACCAAATTCAAATTAATAATAATATTTCATTTTCACTTACGTAATAAAACGTAATGTGCGTCCTATCATCTTCCTGTCTAAAATAATTTTTTTGTATTTTTTTTAAGTAATATTCCCAAATCTTTATTTAGATAACTCTTATATAATAATGTCATAATAACCATTGACAAAAACATTTTTCTTTTCGAATTCCATATCGTTAATACACCTGATTCATGGGGATTGTACATAATAACCATTATAAATTCTATATAAAAATGTAGTTTCTTTAGTTCCATTACATAAGTAATTTAAAAACAACCCTTGCATTCAATACACAATTTATATACGAATATATAAATAATAACCCAGATTTTCTTATCGGGTTAATCATAACATGGAAAAAATATTACCCCCTACACATAATAAATCAAATAATAAAATAACAATCCAATTACTAATAACTGATGTACCTGCCACTAAATAACAATATGTACGCAAAATTCCTTGGAAATTGGTTTTAACCTTCCCTTAACAATAATATACATGTAATGGTTGGTGGGTAATAATATTTCAAATGAAATATACGTGAGGTGGTAAGTGGAAAATTGTGGTGTGGAAAATTCGTCGTGCCTTTACTTTTGAATTTATTTATTTATTTACCAATTGTATTTATTGTTGTGGTTTCATACACTCTCATAAGAATATAAGTTAAGGGAAACATAAAAATATTGACACAAAATAATCAGTTGTACATAACGAGTGCACATAATACATACGTCGAGTACCTTAATTATAGTCAAGACTATATGATATGATATGCTATGCCAATGATGATGTTTTTTTCGTTATTTTTACCAGCTACGCCGCAATCATTCATAATCACAATACAAGAAACGTGTACACTTTTAATTTTTTCTCAGAAAACATAGAGAAAAATTGGGTAATTTTATGAAATTTGTATTTTTTTTTCTGTTTCTTTGTCATGCTACTTTTGATTTTTCTTTGATCCAACAAATCTATTTGAAAAATCAGGACGCGAAACCCTTACCATACATCCTAATTTAGACTTGATTTTTCACCTTTATTATTATTTGAATAGTACAAAACATTTTTCATACGTTTTAATTCCAAATATAAAACCATATTATTTGATTTGAAAAAAAGAAAAGTTTTTAAAGGACTAAAATGTGACACGCTGTATATATTTAAAATATCCATCTTTTTCTTTAGTTAGATCATATATCTGGATTTTTCTAACAATTTTGTTTTGAGATGCAGATTTCCAACTTTATTGGCATCTCTTCGGAGGCCTTCCAATAGGCCTTGTTCCACTTGGATGTTGTGTCATTACACTATTTGTGTTTCTATTATTTGGCATTCTTTCAACATGGTCTCTCCAATAAGGTCTTTTGCTTCTTGTCCATCTTGCTATACCTTGAACTTGAAATGTTAAAATAGGTCTTACTTTTTATAAATTCGTACTTTGTTTTCTAGTAACATGAAATAGTTTCTTCAGATATTGTGATGCAACCCTTGTTGATTTAAACTTTTCATCCCGATTGGTGCACCACGGAAGTTCATGAGTTGCTCAATTTTGGTTATCTATCACTAGCTAGCATTTTATTCTTTCTGCAATGAGAACACAGCATCGTCCGCAAAACGGAGTAACTAGTAAACTCCTTTCATGTTTTCAATAATATAACCTGTATTAAATTCTATGAATCCTTTATATTACTGATGAATATTAGAGGAGCGAGTTTTGGTAAAATATTTTAAATTCTCTAAATTCACTATTTTTTTAGCTCACGGAATGTTATAAATTATTGAATAACTTACTTCAAGAGGTACAAAAATGATGTTCTTGAGTTGACTTATACATTTACTAGAAGAGTAACGAAGAGGGACTATATCCTCTAATACAAGTGTTTTTTATTCTAATCATAGTCATTGTAGTGAAATCGGTCTTATTGCTTATAGTGTGTCAGCAAAGAAAGTGATAGAAAGATAAGAGTGTTATAGAGATAATTATGTAACAATACAGTTCAGATTTGTGCACACCAACGCAGCGTGCCTTTAAATTTCAGATATTTTTAAGACATTGTTTACAGGTGCCATTGTAAAGTTTCAGGATTAATCATAAAATGGAATCTGGTGATTTTGTCGAATCGAACGCGATACATTGAGTGGATCCGTTTAATGATATCGCAAGATTTACGCATGTCTGAAATCCAGAGGGAAAATAAACATGGTGTAAAATTGTAATTATGGAGCTACTGGTACCAGTGGTTAGATATTGAGAGAATTAAAGGTTCTGGCACCATAAATCGTACATAATGGTTTTGTTGTTCATTACTACTACATACAATTGAAAGTTGAGATAATTATATATGCTAATGTTAATTCTATCCATATTGGTTGATAGATACTTTCATTTATTAGACACAAGGTTCTAAAACATTATTTCTGAATTTCATCCAATGATTTCCATAATATTTATAATCAAATGCATACCTTAGTTTTTATAGAAATTACACGGGTATAATAGCAATTAACACTTCATTCAACAGTGTATATATTATAATATATAAAACAACAATTTATATGTAAAGTTAAGATAAGAATATTAAATTTAAAACACAGCAGACAATTTACCCTATTTATAAAATTAAAATGCAATTGCATATTAAAGTGTCATGTACTATATATGCAATGTAATTTCAAGAGATATATTGAATGCCAAGTACAATTGTAGATAAACGAAAATATCTTAAACTTCATAAGATGCAGTCTCTATATTTAAATTGAATTCAGTCCCTATATTTAAATGCAAATGATGTCTAAATAAATTATCTATTTCATGTTTAGTATTACATTTCAAATAATTTGCATACATTGAATGCATACATGGTCTCTTGAGATAAATTGATTATTTTGTGTATATTTACCATAATTTGGTTCTATTGTAGTTACAGAAGATCATCAACATGTAACTATCAATTAAATACATGAAATGTATACCCTGTCGTTTACATTTCCTTTTATAATTAATTCAATTCAAATAAATGCTTTCTTTCGTTCAATATGATTCCATTGCACTTGTTTAGAGACCAAATCAATGTTTCTATTAAAGTGGAATTAGTTCTTGTCCCAAGTGTACATAAATGTAAATATTCATACACATAATATATTCTAAGGGTAAAACAAAATGTTAAAGACGTTGGTATTGTGATTGACAGAAAAACAAGACAAAATTCCAGTTTTTTTGTTCATCTCCTCCACATCTGCTAGTCACCACTAATGTATTGAAATTTGTGACGACCGCCAGATTCTATTTAGCATATCAAATATTTGCCAACCCTTTTGTATCCGGAACATTATATCTGTTTCTATAAACTGTAAATATTGAAATATTTTCTAATCAGCAGAAAACAGTTGTTTGGTGTCAAAGTACAACTTATATGAATAGGACTTGTAAACCTTCAGGTTCCTTGATTAATCGAAACCGGTCCTTAGACATTGGAAATTTGTTTGCAAATATCATAGCAATCGGCACTAGATGTTAATATTTCGGATTTATGAAGTCAAAAAAGAAGCTTAATTGAAATTCTTGTACATATAATTTCATCCCTATTTTTTTATTTGTACTGGAGCAATAAAAACATTTATTTAAATAGGATTACATGCAGTTAGACAAATATTTTTTATTCCCTTTCGAAGTGTATTTTTTATTGGATTCTTTTTCTAAATTTATACATTCACAGTCAGTTGTTTGTACTAAATCAGAGGTAGTTTAAGTCAACAATGTTATTTAAATATAACTAATATTTATATTTAACATATTATAACAGCATATATTATCTCATTGAGGATCCCAACAGAAAATATCAAAAGATAACATTGAAAATTTGAAAATCTGTTATGAAGGATCAAAGAGAATTATACCAATTCTGAATTCTGTACGTAAATATATTGAAAAGAATCATTTATATATATACATATATATATAATAGAGAGAGTCCGCTTTATCCTGTGGTTTCGGTTTATTTTCAGTATTTCTAAAATTGAAAATTTTAGAAACTGAGACTTTGGTATAAAAAAGGACAAAAGGATTTTCCTAACTAAAGATATCATAATCCTTATATTTTATTTTTATAAAGAAGTTATAAAAAGGATCACAGTTGTGTAAAAAAAAAAGAAAGGAAATTGAAAGTCTCTTCGGGGATGTTTACGTTGTATACAAATAAAATTTTAATCTAAAAATAGGCTCACGATCGATATTCGAATCGTTAATCTATATTTTGAGCACTTTATTATCATCAAATTTTCCCGCACAAAAGTTATTATTTTTAATAAAATTTAAATTAGTTATTGTAATGGTCTGTTTCGACAAATATCCTTATTCCTTTATTGTACAATGGAAACATTTACACCGATAATTGTTTTTTTTTTTTTAGAATAAAAGTTACGATTAAGAGCTCTTTTCATAAAGAATGCAAAAATTTTTGTAATCTAACTTCAAGTTTTCAAGTTCAAAATTCTAAATAAGAAACACTATTTTACAGTGGTTTACATTGCAAGACATTGTTCACCTAGTAATCATATGCAACTACAGAACACATAGGATTACATGACGACTCTGGCACGATAATTTTTTTGTTAGTTTTGATTGATCGAACCAATATGATCCTTGGATATATTATATACTATTCTGTGATTGTACACAATCCCGCAAATTCTGTAGATCTAATTACTTATTCTTTGAAAGTGTCACATATTCGGTTACCTACAGCCTTAAATGATCTTTATCTGCTTTAAACTGCGTCTATTTATTGTTAATGTTTCAATAACAATGTGGAACAAGTATTTTATTTTTTGTATTATAATGACCAATAAGTATACAGAATGATTTTCTTAATTCTTCGTAATCTAGTAGAAAAACTTTTTTCAACATCTTAGTCAACAGATAATTTAAAATGATTTTTTACTGTTTTAATTCAGATGTACTAGTCAAATATTCTTTGAATAACTTGGCAATGTCTAATACCGGCTTTAGAACTGCAACAGGAATGTGTTATTAGCTAATGACTATTAGCTAATAGTTATTAGTTAATGGCTATTAACTCTTAGCTACTGGCTATTAGCTGTTGTCTCTTAGCTATTATCGATAAGTTATTGACATTTAGCTATTAGCCAATTACTTTTAGTTAATCGCTTTTGGCTAATGGCTATTAGCTATAAGCAATTAACTAATGGCTGTTAGGTATTGGGTAAATGGTTATTAGCTATTAAACATATGCTATTAGCTTTTGGCTTTTAGCTATTAGCTATTGGGTTTTATCTAATGGCCTTTGGTTTTTAACTTTTAGCTAATTGCTTTTAGATATTAGCTACTGACTTTTAGCTCTTAGGTTTTAGCTAATAGCTCTTAGCTCGTGACTTTTAGCTAATGGTTTTTGGCTTTTAGTTAATGGCGTTGAGCTTCTGGCTTTTAGCTTATTGCTTTTGGCCATTAGCTATTAGCTATTTGCTAATGTATTTTGACTAATGGCTATTAGCTGTTGTCTCTTAGCTATTATCGATAAGTTATTGACATTTAGCTATTAGCCAATTACTTTTAGTTAATCGCTTTTGGCTAATGGCTATTAGCTATAAGCAATTAACTAATGGCTGTTAGGTATTGGGTAAATGGTTATTAGCTATTAAACATATGCTATTAGCTTTTGGCTTTTAGCTATTAGCTATTGGGTTTTATCTAATGGCCTTTGGTTTTTAACTTTTAGCTAATTGCTTTTAGATATTAGCTACTGACTTTTAGCTCTTAGGTTTTAGCTAATAGCTCTTAGCTCGTGACTTTTAGCTAATGGTTTTTGGCTTTTAGTTAATGGCGTTGAGCTTCTGGCTTTTAGCTTATTGCTTTTGGCCATTAGCTATTAGCTATTTGCTAATGTATTTTGACTAATGGCTATTAGCTATTAGCTTTAAGTGAATTTGCCGATAATTGTGTGAATTGCCTGGTGAATACAAAGTCATTAAGGCGTACTGGTGAAGATGAACTTAGTTTCATTTTTATGATGGGAATTAAAGAATAACCGATGACACATTGGATTTGATACTGAGAAGAAGAAACATAAAATAAAAAATTAACAACACCAATGTAAAAGATGTGCATAAACTACGAACGAATAGGGTATATTAAATTGGATATAGAGATTATAGTAAACAGGGCGAAACTATTGCATATCAAACTCTATGCTGCAAATTCAAATGAAATTAGGGAAATCAACAAAAATCAACAGAATGTCTATCCAGTAATAAATGATATACGACACAGAAAAATGGACAGTTGAACAGATTACTTCAACGACCTGCTTAATACACTCGTATTTCACACTTTGAATATAAGATTATTATTTAAGAAAGCAATAAATAAATTATTAACTAAAAAGTGTCGTGGATTATTTGTTATAATGCCTTTGTTTAAGTAAGTCTATACATTTTATATTAATAAATGTGCGGGTGTTATACCGAAATTATATTAGCTATAAAAAAGTTTTCTATTTGGCTTCATTTTATTATGTTGTAAAAATGTTTTTTCTTATGTACACACGAACGGCAAACTTCACTCCTCCAAAATCGTTTATATATAAAAGAAATATGATATACAATTTTACCCACTTATCTTTAAATAAAAATATTATTTAAATATAATTTCTTATTTAAGGATACACTAATTTCAAGGAAATGAATGTCTAAGTGTTAACAACATAAAAATAGACTAATTTCGTAGATCAAAAGTAATTAAAAGTAGATAAAACTTTTGTGAAAGTATTTCAGAAAATTGTAATAAATTGCAGTATTGTAAAGTTTTGTGAAATACAGAGCTATCAACCGTAACATTAAACTGATTAATCGCTTTGTTATGGATCTTTTAGCTACTCAACGTATTTTTTAATAAGTAGCAATAAAAAATGTATGAACTTGATGAACTAGTCTTTCTCGACCCTTTCCGAAACAAAATCCGTATATGTCTGAATCTCATAAATAATTATAAAATCTTTACATCTAATAGACAATACCGATCGTGATAGTGTGGGTACAGCAATTCCCATAAGATCTGATTTCGAAGTGAACCAAAACGATTTGAAAAATTGAATTTATTATCATGACTCGAAAACCACGTAGTATGGTAATAATTATATATAATCAATAGTGGCAATGTTATAACGAATCACAAGAACATGCAGTGTTTCATATGATATATTTCATAGCACGTTAGTGGTATATAAAATTAAAAATTTAATAAATACCATATTCTATTATAATAAAAGCATCCACCACTAATTATTTCAAATATTTTTTAGACAAATTAGCACATCAACTCAATTTCAGATTCAGGAATTGATATAGCGATCGAGTTACTACTAGCACTGCGTTTAAGTAAATATGGGTTTTTTGAACCTTGTTATTAGTCGTCTACTTCATTCGCGTACCTACTAAAATTATAACAAAGCATTTAAGGCAAAAAATTAGGATTATATACTTAGAATCATCCCCAGCTTTTATATACGAACTTTTAAGTTTCTTATGTCATTTATTTATATGTGTACATAATCTTTCGGGGATTTTTGTTTGACAAAATAACACATAAATAGGACATAATAAATTTTTGTCTTCAATTTTATGGGAATCTTTTTTCACATTTAAATTAAATTGATATACTTTTTTATACTTACACTTAGCCATAAATGTCCTTATAATTTTAAATGGAAATATTTTAGTAACTTAATTGCATAATTTTAAACTAATTTGTGCCAGAATGAAATAAGAAAGGTATGAAAATATTGTTTCACATTATAATAAATAAAGGTAAAATATGCATATTAAATTAATTTAAATGTAAATTAATAATTTGTTTTTCATATTTTAATGCTTAATTTTAATATGAATTTGCCATATTTATTATTCAAACTTCTGACTAGAAATTATTCGAGCTTTTAAAGTTCACTATTTAAGGGGTGAATTCTTTAGAAAGTTAGAAAAAATTTAGTTAATTAATTTTTTTTTTTTTTTTTTTTTGTAAACGAATCAGAAGAACATAATTAGTTAGAAGATATATTAAAACAGGCATTGAAAATGTCTAATTGTAAATGCTTTCATTAAAAAAAAACACAAAAATTGTTTCACAACAATTGACCTCTAAGTTCGATGATCATAAAATGCACAAATAGTCCAGATCTGCAACCATAAAATCGATCTCCTATCGATTATGTTTCCCTTATAAAAATTGAAATATTTCTTAAATGCTTGAAGATATAAAGACTTAAGATTAAGATTTTTCGATTCTCAGAATAGTATAAATATCTTGAAAACATCAAAATCTTAACATATATTTCAATAGTATAACAGAAAGACGTTGGGAAAAATTTTATTTTAATATATTATTTGATGTCGAAAACATATTTTTGACGTGTAAAGGAAGGGGACTAATTCGACTTATTTGCTGAGGTTAACATCTGTCAACATATTCAAGGGAACTATATAGAAATCACCCTATTTGAAATCACCGGAGTCGACGTTCAACTTTGGCATAACACAGTCCAAAGCAATGAAATACATTCATGTGTTACAAACAAAAGTACATAAAAAAATGTTTGCAAAATATATGAGGATCATGATATAGTCGACGAATTATTCAGTTTACGACGGTATTCCTGGTTAAAGTCGACTAATAATATATGCAATGGTGTTTGCCCCATTTAAGAGGCTATTCAACAATATAATTGTGAATGACAGCGAAATGGTCCTACATATTTCTCTACTTTTGCTTAATTTAATTTTTAATGACATTGCTAATATGTCTAGTAAATTAAATTTTTTAATGTATCCAATATCCAATTCAAATGACCTGGCACAATTTCAAGATGAATGCACACTGGATTTGCCCTTAACACATGTTAACCGCAGCCAAACTTTGCGTTGACATCATCCATTTAATTCTAACAAGGTATTATGATAATGTTGACTATATAAATCTATTTGTCATCAACAGGTATCTGTTACATATTTGCATATATCTGAACTATTTAACATTTTATACTTCTCTTAAATCTTTTTGATTTAATATCGACTTCCAGATGACAGGAGTATGCTTCGCAGATACTTTGCAATATATAATGTGCGCTACTGTAATCCATTTGACTCGAATAGCTAGAATGAGTTGCGTGAATACAGTAGTTTTTCTGCTTTGTTTCCAATCCAACGCATCATGCCCACTCAAACTACGGAATTTGAACCCATTCAATTCTTAAGGGACATGCACTAATCTTATATCGGTACACTTATTTTAATTTTTAAATAAAGCACACAACCGTAACCTATTGCCAGCAAATCCCTTATTTAATTACAATTTAAATCACATGCTTTGATTGATGATTTCCATATTAATTGTAATTTATTCTGATTTTAAATCATTTCGTATATACGGTAGGGGAAAAGGATAGATAAAAATTTGCATATACGTTAATCGTCTGAACCATTTTTTTTTGTTACTAAGATTTATTATGTTATGCTATTATAGTATAAGCAAAGTGTCGATACTATATTAGCAGTATAGTATAAAATAAAGTCTTATTGCAAAATACTCGTATGTATGGTATAAAATTTCCCATGAAAATGTACACAATTTTCTCAAGTTTCTAATGAATTTCATGCACATTAATATTCCAATCACGTTTATTCCATTTTCAAGGATATTTTATAAATTTAATAATAATCTCATTTAATATGTTACGAGTATATATTGGGCAATAGCAATGAAATTGATTTTCCTCAAAAATATGCTCTTATTGAAAATCATTTCAATATTTATTTATTTGTAAGCAATTTTGAAAATACACAATTTTGAAAGTATGGAAATTTTAAAGCCCGTCACATTAATTTATATCCTTTAAGTTTTGACAAGAACATAATGGAAATTGTTTCGTTGAGATAATTTATAGGACATTTTTGTTCATACAAACTAAGGGTTCCCGTCTATGGTACTGTACAGGTTTACACAAAATACGTATGAATTGGAATTGAATTAATTAAATTATTTTGGGTTCTATAAATGAATAATTCATTTTCATTGTACATACACATTTATCTGATCTATTAGCTATAGATTGATGAGAAGAATTTCTCTAGTCAACATATAAAATAAATACTCTCATTTTATTATGAAACTATAGGGAAACTATAGGGAAATTTCGTATATTTGACATTCATATTTATATTCGCTGCAACAAGATCAAACTACTTGCAAGACTGAATGATCACTGATGTTGTACGAAAATGTGAATTGCATTAGAAGTATTTGTGGTCACAAATGAAATCAAGATGTGACCGTTATATTTTGAATACTAAACTTAGTGTCATAACTATTTTTTGCACATTCCGATTAAATAATGTGTATAGTATCTTAATGAAGCAATTAAATAAAGGTTTTCAGTTGATGTTCGAATGGTAACTTATTGTATATAATTTATATGAAATGAATGTAATTACTGCCAGACAAAATTTGATAATGCTAAAATCTAAATCAACTAACTTTCTGCTATATTACATCAATAACCTAGCAAATGACAATATACTATATTAGTATATATACAATATACTATATTAGTATATTTAGGAAGGTATATAAATTATATATCTATTTATATATATATATATATATATACGATTCCGAGAATATATACAAGAATTTAGGTCGAAGACGACAGCATACACAAATATATACGTCTTACAGAATGTCTGGAATCTTATAATAAAATACTTGAAATCATTTTGAACAACTTAGTATCTAATAAAAGGCAAAAATAAGTTTTCCTTCGAAAGGATATATTTTAAATATTGGTGGAAAAACTTAGGATTTATTTGTATAAATAAAATTTAGTTGAAACAGATTTATAATATTAAATAACTCTGACAAATATATTAAGCTATAAAATATGTATGCAATTAGTTATCGGACTTAAGTTCAAAGACAAATATTCTATCTCTCAATTCGCCTGCCTTCCAATCTGTCTAACCCTATGCAGACAATATGAATATCATTTATAACTTTAATAATTCATCATCAACGTCTTAACCTATCCGTCATAGGTGTCATAGGCGAATGGTAGTTATACGATGGTAATCAAATGAGAAACATATATTGTAGGTCAGAAAAAAGATATCAATAATTCGCTAGAATAATGTGTGAATCTAGATTGAGCAACCATTGAATGTTAATCGACCATACTCAATTCAGCACCATACTTTGTATTTATTGTATATTCGATTTTAGTTCCACAAAAAGTGAATACTATTTTTGACCAACTTGTAAATTGAATGTTGCTGGAATATGATCAAAACTATACAAGGATGACCGGTGCAGTTGAGTACCCATTTAGGAATTATAAATGCTTACAACTTACACTGATGAAACGTATATATATATCGATTCAGATTAGAATACGATGACGACTACCTAATTTGGGGATCCATACAATCTTAAAATAAAGCCTTAATCGACTCAAGTAGCTCAAGGTACAAATTCCATTGTCATGGGTTGAGCAACATTTAATGGAAGCAAAACAGAGAATGGACTATAAATTCTATGATGGAACAATATTGTTTTTTTAAGAAATTCATATTGATCACAGTAGTGAAATTAGTTGTATATTACAACGTAGACCGATATCAAATCAAATAACCTTACAAAAATTTAAGATAGTGTAAAATGTGTAAAAATTATTCAGATTTACGCAACTATGAAAAAATTGGCCAAAATTTTCAAATGTATAAGTGATGCTAAAGTGGATAATACGAATTTCATTGTCTGTTATGGTCTAAAGATTAATGTGTCAAAGAAGAAACAAATTAAACTTTGGTAAGTCTATAACATGTTCCGTTACCCAAGATTTTGAACAAACAGATGAAGTAGATAAGTTCCAATATTTATGTATTCTGTTGATAATGTGTAAGGTTCTTGAAAAAAAATATCAGAATATGTTTTTTGTGTGCTAAACGCAGAATCTAGTGCTGGCAGAGGAGATAAGTGAAGGTACGTCTTATTATTATATAATAAAGTTCTTTAGATGGTAATGATGATCATCTCCAAACCGTGTTAAATATACAAACATTATTTTTCTGAACTTTAAATTAGAATTCTAAAAAGACTAGAAATATGATTTAAAACATAATGTCACTTGTCAATATTGACACGAATCTAATATAAAACTGAGTAAAAAAACCGAGTCCATTAATATAATAAATTAAAATTTCAATAGTGAAATGCAAATTAGAAACTTCATTAAATATTTATTTATTCAAAACGTAAATTGTGAAATGCAATTAAACGGAAATTGAATATATCAACAAAAAATTAAAAACTTTATGAAAATATTAAATTACACAATTGTTGCTGTAAAGGGTGTGAGAAAGTTTTGATTATCGGTCAAATTTGTTATTGATTTTTTGATTTAAAACTTGCACAGAGTTATTTGCTTAAATTATTTACTATAAATAATTCAAGTTACACAGATTTAAAAAATCGTATGACATATAATTGTGTGCAAAAATGTAGATCCCTATTTGTTACTGGACTTGGTTGCCAATAAACTAGGTGGGCTATGACTTTAAACACCACGTACTCTAACGAATTATATAACATTGTGTTGTTTCGTCCCTTATGTGTCCTTGTTGTGTTAGATTCGGATAACAAGCCGTATATAAGTATATTATCCAATTTTCCTTCCTTTATATCGACTATTGATCGTGATAGTTCCCAGAACAATGAATAGTTTTATGTTTACTTGAACTACATTTCGGGATGTTTATGAAGTGTGTCACATTGCTTAAATACTATCATTTGGATTTTTTGTGATGGATCAGGAAATCATTTGGTCAATTATTGATCGAAATATTTTATGAAACAAAATTTTGTATTTTTCTGAACATTCGTACCCATATACAGCCCATGCAGGATAAATAATTACAAGAATATAATTTTATATATCAAACATTAATATTTAACTAGCACCATATAAACTTTTTTTTTTTATATGTGAGCTAATGTTGTACTCACATTAATTTATGGGTATAAATATGTCTCTATCTTTAGCCCATCGCCAATCTTCATTAATATGGCTAAAGTAAATAAATAACAAAGATATTAGTAAGTAAAACAATAATAATTTATATATAATTTCTAAAAGGGAAAAGGAAATTGCTCATAAAAAGGTTGTTGACATTTAATTATGTTCAAAATACAAGTATTTTTGTCTTCTATTTTCATCTGTTAACGTTTAAATCTTAATGATAGCTCTGCAGTAGATGAATAGAACAAATTGTAAAACTTTCAAGAAAGAATAAACTTTGCAAATTCCATTCGTCAAATCTTGTTAAAATAGACCAACATAACAATTAAGTAAATTGTGTATATTTGAAAACATTTGATGTAATTCTTATTAACATAATATACTGTGTACATATATAATTACTCCACACTAGCGTATATAGATCATCCGTTGATTCTATCCCAGACCACCATTTCTTTAATGATAGATCTATTAAATAACTCATCTCAAAATGATCAATTGCATGAATGTATAAAAAGGTTAAATATAGATTGTTTAATTCTACTATGTGAGCTTTGCAAGATGATGACTGACATACATGAAGAGCTTTACATGTTACAGCAAGGACATGGACCCCTTTTATTAATAATAGGTACTGATTAGCAACCGATCAGAGTTTTTGCGCACAGTTCTTTAGTTGTCCTTTTAAATGAATATAAAAAAAATACTCTATAATATTATTACAAACCTTTGCTGAGATCACTTAGATCACAGTGATAATTTAGCCAATGAGCTTTTATGTGACTCCTAGTGCTTTCAGCTATGTTTCTATTATTTTCAATATTTTGCAATAATATCGAAATGATCAATTTTACTAATCTTACTAATCTAACTAAAACGTCATGATTCTAATCTCTATACATTTTGTTGAAATTTTAAACTTCGATCATGATCTTCATAACTAGAATTGGTATTATTTAAAGCATTTATTCAGTTAATAAGGTAACTCATGTAGTAGCAGCAGAGTATAATGTATAATTCAGGATTGCCTATTAAGCACATTACTTACATTCTTATGAATCATGAATTGATAATTTCGTAAAAGATCTTGACCTTCTATCAATTCAAGTGATCATGGGGATTCATTCGATACTGCTCATATGAAATAAGTTCGCTATATAAAGGAATATTTTCTATATTTTAAATTATTGATTTTAAATTATTGATTTTAAATTCAATTAACTCCATGTGCAAGTATAAAATTGCAACACTTTGTTATAAATTTCCAATTTAAATGTGCACATTACTAGTGTATCCTCTTTGTCAATCTGGCTATGGTATATAATATTAAAATCGATTTCCAAATAAAGGAACAAGGAAGATGAAACTTTAATAATAATTTATTTACTCACATGTTCGTACGAGTATCTAAGATGAAAGCAAATAAATATAACCCTAAGCAATATCCAATAAATAGTGGTAATATATGAGGAATTGAATTGTGCTTATACAGTCTATGTGAAAGACTATATAAAATTAGTTGCTAGTTATGTAATGATAAAATTTTATACTTTAACAAATTATCATCTTTAAACTCAAAAAGATACCATCTGCGGTAGAATGCACAAAATTTAACAAATGCAAGAGAGATGTCGTGAGGTTTGACGTCTAATTATAAATTAATATCTAATTCTGACAAAGTTGGGAATTGTGTATTTTTGTAACTCTCACGAAAATTTACACGAATTGAGATTTAAGTGAAAAAAAAAATCGACGATAAGGTGACCTGTGTTCTTTTTTTTTTTTTTTTTTTTGTACAGTTGTTCCTAGTTAATGACTTAAAGAAAAACTTATGTGTTATACACTAAATAGGATTACGGCCTTTCGAGTTTTATCTCTGGTTTATGTAGACTATTCTGGGGAAACCGTCTCCATTGCCGTCTTCTTTATAAATATATGTGAAACGGAAGGAAAATCACGTGCTCTATTGACGTCCTAAGTGTAGATATGCCAGGTTCTGTTATTAGACGACAGGCAAATATCTAAATCTCGCTTAATTTTTAGGTGTTTCATACAATATGTGTTACCGAACAACAATTGTATATGTGATCACAGATCAAACCACCATTTCGTCATAGCTGGTTGTAAGATCTCACGATTTCTCGACCAAACTTTTACATGCCTACATGATTTTAGTAGTCTTCTTATTGAAATTTATTTATAAGTGCTTTCAATCTTATATCCAGGTATTTATCTATGTGAGATCAGTATTCTACTACAATCTTTGTTTGTTAGTATAAAAAAAAGGCAGACATGTGATTGAAACTAAAATCGTTAAGTATAGTCAGTTAAGTCTAAGGAATAGTCTTAAATTGATTTTATGATATATGAAAGTATTCTAAGCAAATTCGATTTTGACATTTAAAAATGTATGAAAATATGATGATCAAGTTCTAAATGACATTAAAGATTTATAGTTTTCCTTGTCAAAAATCAGTTTGTTCGGTAGATTTTCATCCCTATTACAGTACTTTACCTGTTTAGTTTATATTCCTTGAGTTAAGTACTCACATAAACGTTTCAAAGACAAAACTAGTGAATCTTATAATATTGGGTGACAATAGGTGATGTATGTGTGTATGCCAAATGGGACATGGCAACACTCTACACAATTTTCTAGTGAGCCTGTTTTACGTATTTTCGAATAAAATTGCTTATACACTGAGCGAATGCTGTCAATAATTATGTATATGTTAAACTGGAATCCATAAGAAGTTCTCGATGAAAAATAAGAGAACGGTGATTAATGAGGCTGGTACTTATAGTGTGGAAGATATAATGTGAAGTAAATGTGCCGGCTAGAAATGGTAAAAAAGTTCGGTTGTTCTTTGATGCCTTTTTCAGTCACATTAAATGAATGTTGAGATAATGATTACGACGCCTATTTGAATATGACATTACCTCTTTTTATATAACTTAAGTACAGGAATTATTTGATTTTTAATAGCTTTTAATCCATTTTATAATAATGGAAAATTTTAATTAAAAAAGTAGGGCTATTCAAAATAGTATTTACGTAGTATTTTAAAACAATAACTTCTTGCGGTGGTTGTAAAATGTTGAAATAACTTCTACTGAATTTTAGGTATGTTACGCATATAAATAGTAATTTTAAGTTGATTTTATTTAAATTCTTGTCATGTTACCTCGAATTTTCAATATATTGAAAATCTGTGTGTTCTTTCACTTTTCCAACAAACTTAATATAAATAAACGCCATAATGCCCTTAAGAAATTATACCCTTAAGTATACGTGAAAGTATTTCTTATATAAACTTCTACATATAAAAAGTATATGCATAGCATCGCAATAGCTATGCGAGTATGCTGTTATCCTTAAAGGTTCTTAAAGGAAAACTTTTAAACTAAATTTGTTTTAAAGAATATATATAAGGTGGTTCTTAAACTTACTTATTATATATAGTCCTGTAGTATATAACATTTTATACATGATTGGATATATTACATACATACCATTATTTGATTTCATAGAGTGTATACGAGCTAATAGATAATAAATTTCAGGATCCCTTTGAATAAGAAACCGACAGCTTTTGTTCCACTTCCATTGTCTCATCGATATTAAGGATTTTATATAAATTGATTTTGCAATTTAAGAGAGCTAATAATATTGCATAATATTATATACTCTTACCATCAGCCATTAATTTGACCTATTATAGTTAGAAAACTTTGATTTTAGTTTCACAAATTGGAGGGGGGAGGGTGGGTGGTGTGGGTGGAGGAGGAAGTCGAGGGAGAGTGATGTAGGTCGTTGAGAGAGGGATAGGCTGGTGTTGGTGGTGGTGTTGCTAAATGTACATACGTACCATCACTATGTATTTAATTTATGTGAAAAAATTTGTAAAATTTAGAATCTCTATAAAATTTTCCCTGGATGGATTCCCTTTCCCATAAAACAAAAAATTTCTCATTAGACATTGTATTGTTAATGAAGTTTTCAAGTAATTTTGTTTTGTTTCCTTACTGTTTTTATACTATAAAATTCAATTAAAGCATCATATTTTGACGATCAAAAGCATATTCATAAGGATGTAAATTAACAATGAAATTTTCATAACAATTTTGGGTTACAATTATTATATTAATATTATGCTTTTTTTTTTGCTTTTACATAAAACTAATAGAACATGGTTATACATTAATCCTTCAAAGGAAGACAATTGTTATTTGTCGTAATAGTGTAGGGTTTTGAGTTGTAAACTGTCATAATGAAGATCGCGTGTTTCTGTAAATTCAGAACCAAAAAGGTTGGAATTCTGCTATATAATCAGTCAATATGAAAGTAAATGTAAAAAATATTTTTAATCCGATGAAATAAATGAAAAACTTACAAATATCAGGTTAACAAATAGACATCAACTGAAGATAACTCAGTCCTATGTAAAATATGAGTGTATTCATAGTCGACGTACAATTCATTATTAATGCTTTATGTCAGAGAGAGTGGTACTTAAATTTTTAGATGTTGTTCCATTTTAATACTGTATTTTTAGCCACGATCACACGCCATTGCTGGCATACATTGTGATTGAGTTACTGGTCCCACTTCCACCACATGGATATTAAGATGGGTTGAGTAAAATAGATTATTATCCACCGCTCCATTTGACACCACTGTTTTTCTAACTGCTAACGGGCAATGAAATCGATATCATTGATTCTGATTACCGAAGTTTAAATATCATTTTCACATATTTAAGTGCTACTAGTTCCTGTGTTTCCAGTTAAATCTACTGACATTTTTGATGACATACGGATAAATAATTTGGTAGGATTTAAGTCTACTTTAAATCTATTATACCATTTTTAATCTTATCCATAGAGTTAATTAGAAGAACATAAGTTATTTCCGTTTTTCTCTATTTCTTTCCATTTCATCGTTTTCAATACTTAGTTTTCTAATCATATGGTCGTTTTCTTATTGTCTACTGTGTAACTATTCCAATCAAAAAATTTTAATGCAGAATCCTGACATGTGAACTGAATATCTTGGAAAATTGGTATGCTTTTTAGCTGTTAGATTTTGTTTTACTATCGGCTGAGCAGTTTTCAGTTTCTAATAGTTTCCTGATATTGATGTATCGGTAGTCATTATTCTGTTTTTACAAGTATTGCAGATTTTTCGTCCTCAACATCATAGAAACCGACAGACATCTAGTAGAAACCATTAGCGATACTTAGTCACAGTTAATTCTGAAACTCATATCGTCTGCCGCTATCCTTTAACAGACGACAAGAAGGAATACGTTCAACTTCTGATTCGTTACACCACTGAAAGATATTCTTCTTGCAGGAAATTAGGCCTTATTAATGAAAAGGTTAAGAAACGTACGCATCGTTTTGACATCGAAATTGAGGTTGAGTGTATATCTTCAACATAATATGCTAAGATGTATTACTTCATTAAAATTTTACATCAAAATTGTTCTAGTATTGTGCAATTATCAAGAATTTTATAACTTTAGATTTTAATTTAACTGAAATACCTGTAATAAACACAATAATTAATCAAATTATTGGTCAATATATACATTTAATCAACTCGATATTCACATTCGTTCAATATTTTGTTCCAGTACTTATGCAAATGATTATAACAATTAATTTTGAATAAAACATAATATGTTCTGTTGCATATTGCACATAATTATAAGTATGTGATATTAAATATGAATACAAAATTTAATTGAATATCCTCATGTTGCACAGCAATTTGCAATATAGAACTGAATTTTGTACAATAATGTCATAAATAATTTTTATAATTTGTTATGAATGAGCTGCAAACAGACTTATTTCAGGCTTGCTATATAATCAAAAGTTACCAGTATGGGAGAATATTTTGATCAATATCATTATCATCATCATGTTTGCTTAACTTGACCCATTGTTGGATGTCATCATCTTAACCTTTACGCTCTAAGGACGATTTTAATTTTGTCCAATGGGTTTAATTCATGGACATTCTATCTCGGTTTGGTTTCCGGTATGTGTTTTAATATACATTGTCATAATTTCAAAATTTAGTGGATATGTTTACATTCGAAGTGTGGAACTTGAACCAAGTAGCCTCAATCTGGAAGTAGCACGTAAACTGAGAAAAGATGCGTAGGAAACCGATAGATGAGATAATGAGTTGTTTAAGAGAATCATGCTCTGAAATCATAATGCCAAAATTTTAAATAGCGAGATAATACCAAATCATTTTATCTATCATTAATGGACACATCAAGTCTTACCGCGGACTTCTGTCATAAGTCGCTACATATATAAACTATGTCTACAAACTGTCCAATTTCCGGTGATGTGGATGGCGTGTCAAATGTCCAGTCTATCTCCAAAAAGCACTTTAATTTTATCGAAGGTCTTAGGAAAAAATAAGTTAATCATACCATATTTATCCAATCACAAATACTGAAACTGTATTTAATCCAGGTTGTTTATAATGATGTCACACTTCTGATATATTCATATACATGATGTCGGAGTACCGTGTATAAATAGTATTACAACGCCTCCCGGTTCCAATTCATGTGGCTTTGAATTTCCTTGCTTTTTAATTATTCCCTTTGCTTTGAAGCGTAATGTAGTGACTTTTTGTGTAACTCCCAAGCTTTAATGTATTTGACACGAGCATATGGGATCTAATAATATACATTCCATCACACGTATCCTGTGTCCTCTTTATTAAAATCACCACTTATATATAATATCTTATATATAATATCTTTGACGTTGACCTCATCATTCTGAAATTGCTTTCCACCTTAAGTCCTTTTTATATTTATTTAATTTCTCGTTGATTCAGCTTATAATTTCTGCGAAATAACCAAAATTATTTGTTATAAAATATTTTGATTTGCATATACTCAAATGTTGTCAACATTTAAACCTTTTCACACTTCAACTAACAAGTCCTTTTACGCACATTATCCTTTCTTTTATAAATAAAAATATTCATTTTTAGATATGAAAATTTATCGTTAAAATCAGTTGTGATGTCAATAATTTGATATTAAATTCTATCAAAAAAAAACATGTTTTTTTACTTGGTCCTTTTGGTCAAAAATGTTATTTTTATAAGTAAACAAATCTGTTTGATTTCTGATATAAATTTAGATAGAATTAAATCATATAACAAATAGTTTTCCCTTTTTTCTTCCTTCCACATATTATTATTTTATCCAGTGTTTATGTTTTGAATATTTATTTATTTATTTTCTTTTTTTTTTTTTTGCGAAAAGGATAGCTCTCATAACGAAATTATGATTGAACATAATATCAGAACACATTTATATAAATTCCTTTTTGGCAGGATATTTTTTTTTTTACCAATTTTATTTGAACAAGTTATTTTAGGACTGATTGAATGTTAACACAAACTTTCCTATGGTTAGAATTTGTGCAAAAATTCAAAAACCACATTGTAATTGAAAGAACAACAGTTGTCTTTTGATGTTTGAATTTGAAGATAGGTGTGCAATAAGTGCACTATCAATTGACTGCATATGTGCACAATCACTAGACTGCATCCCATACCACTGGCACTAGAGTTCTTAATACCGGTTTTTTGTCACATTATTTCTTGGATGACCAAAATTTGTATTACCGATTCCATTCTATTTTCTTTGGTTGCCAATGTATAACATATATTTTTTCCTTTGAAAATGAGGGCTCCAAATAAGCATCTAGTATGTGAGTTCCAAATTAACTTCTTTTTTTTCGCAAATGAGTATGGGGGTTCCATATATGTGCTTTAAGTTTTTCGTGTACATGTATGAGATTAGTGTTAAAAGCATATTGCAAATGATGTAATTGAAACATTGTTTATGGGTTAAAATGATGCATATGTACTGGAAACACCATAATTAATTTAGAACCCTTGCTAATTTGGGCTGCAAAAATTTGTGTTACGTAATTATAGAATAAAACATAATAAATATGTTTAAAATTTTAATGAATAAAACTATCAATATAATTTTCTTTCTATTTACAGACACTTTTATAATAAAATTTACACTAATTATGGCTACATGTATAACAAATTCTCTATATTCATCGAATGTTGATGATACAAAAAATTTATTCGATGATTTTGTTCAAAGTAGAGGAAGGTAATTTAATTTCTATTTAAAAATTAATCTAAAAATCATTAAATATATTTATTTGCTGACTTTAATAATTCTTATATCAAAGTCCCATCTTAAGTGACCACACAAACTTCACTATCATTAAGTACATTGTATATGCTGTAGGACACCTATTAGAAACTTGCTGTTTCCACCTATCATCCGTATACAAAAAAAAAATGTTTGGCAGCAGCCTGTGATGAGTTACAATAATTTTATTGAGGTATCAGATGCTTAGAGTTTGTTTAGTCTGATGAACTGGATAGCTCTCTGTTGATCTTTTTTTTGATATTTATAGTAAACGGGGTCAAGTAAGTTAATCAAGTAATCTCATAACATTGGTTCAATGAAAAATGAATGGATACGGTTATAAACATAAAAAAATGGATGTTTGTTATACAGAAATGATCTCGCCCATAGTAAAATGTGTCATTGCCTTGCTAAATATCAATTCGATCGCCAATTAAGGAAACCAGTATTGCCTGCTCGAAAGGATACCACAACTAAATTTTAATTAATAGGGAAAACGACTCCTATATTCGCAAGTCATTTTTTTGGCATATTCATAAGAATTTAAGTACAGCTCAATCAGGCAGTCATGTTCGATGAACTTCCCATCAGAGGTTATCCAATTTTCTTCCTTTTGAATCATTCCTAATGCTTTGAAACACGTCTGACATCTATTTTGTGATCAACTCTCTGCTTCCAAATTGTGAACCGCACCCAAAATTTAATTTATGTTAATAATCGTCTATGGATGACCAATCCGTAAACGATAACTTTACTGTAATATCACATATTATATTTTGTAGATCAACAAGAGCTGCAAGTTTAGCATTACCATCAAATGATACGCTTATAGATTTTTTAGATAAAAATCAACCAATAACATCAACAAATAAATTTACATTATCACCACCATCAGCATCTAGTATAAATATTAGAAGACATTCATCACATCATTGTCCAATAATTGATAGTGTTTCAATTGAGGAGAAAATTCATCCAAAACAGCCCGTTTTACCACAATTACAACCGCAAAAAATCATTTTAACATCCCATCAACAGCATCAATCAACAATTCAGCAATCAGCTCTATTTAAAGAACACCAACTGAAACACATACATCATCAACAACAACAACAACAACAACAACAACAACAACAACAACAACAAGAACAACAACAAAAGGAACATCAACAGGAGCAACATCGACAACAAACAATATCTACCATAATACCGCCACCGATACCGAAAAGAACATTTCAAGGTAAAGTATCACAGTCATCAGGGTCATTTTCCGGTGATAAAAAATCCAAAACAAAATCACTTGATATTGAAATAAATAATAGTGGCATTTGTGAATTAAAGAAACGAAATTCAAAACGTTTGTCATCGAAACGATCAATTCGTAAACAACAAAAACAATACAATCATCATCATTATCAACAGCAACAACAACAATCAGAATCCCTACATGATTATGAGTGTAATAATGTGGATGATTCAACTGATGATGATGATGATGATGATTGCGTAAGTTTGGAGTCATCAGTTTTTGAAGAAATTAAATCAAATAATGATTTAAATGTTTTTAATACAATAAATAGTAAGAAATTTACCAATTCCAATCGATCATCGAGCGATTCAAATAAATCGCAAACAACAATCGATACTGGTTATATGTCATCCTCAAATGATAATGAACGCTTTTTTTTCGGTTCAAATTCAGATCATTTTCGTAATAGATTCTCATCAGTTGATACACAATCGTCAATTGATAGTTGCATATCAGAAGCAGCATTACCACCACCATTGTCGACAACAAATAAAATTATTAATTCCCAATTAATTAGTGGCTTAAAATATAAAGACGATCAAGATTTTGATAAATTAGAAAATAATTCAAATAATATTTTTACTAGAAATAATAATAATAATAATAATAATAATAATATTAATAATAATAATAATAATAATAATGGTAAAATGAATAATAATGTTAAAGATGATAATGGCACAAGTATTTCTGCAAATGGTAAACGTTTACCAATTGTTCCAATGAGAAAACAGACATCGATACCAAAAATTCCGATATCAATAACATCTATTTCATCATCATTATCAATATCATCAACGTCTTCAGCCGCAACAGCAACACCATCATCATCATCATCGTGTTCATCTGCTTCAACAATAAACTCGACAAGATTACGTGGTATACCACCACCGGTACCACCATTAAGAACACAGATATCTTTAGACTCAAATAAATCGCCACAAAGTGGACATATTTTAGCCAGTACAATTTTTCAAAATAATAATAATAATAATAATAATAAAAGTATGAATTTAAATAAAAATAATTGTGATAATTTACAAGAAATGATGTATACAAAACAAATGCAATTAAGGAAAGGAATGAATAATAATAATAATAATAATAATAATCATAATAATAATAATAGTAATTATTATAATAATAATAATAATAATAATAATCATAATAATAATAATTCAATTAATACCAATAATAATATTGCATTTTGTAAGACCCAACCAATTCATCAGATGCATCACTCAAAGATAAATCACCGTCAAGATTCGAGTATCTCGAGCGACAGTTATTCGATGACCTCAAGTCCTGGTTACAATAATAAAAGTATGGAAGCACCACTATTATTGCACCATGTTGCCAAAATAAATAAATCAAATATTAAACATCAAGATTCAAATGATAGTTTTGGTATGACATCAAAATATAATTTTGCAAATAAAACCAATAACAGACAGGATTCAAATATATCCAGTGATAGTTTTAGTCAAACATCTAGTCCCGGTTATAATACGAAATTACTAGATGCACCATTATTGGCACATGCTGTGAAACTTCATTTAAGTAAGCAACAATACAATAAGTTTTTTTTTTTTTTTTTATAGTTCCAATAGTAATGTTAATATAACATTACAATATTATTTGAACATTTTAGTCAAAAAATAAACCAAAAAACAATTGAGGTTTGTGCCCTTACTAAAATTTTAATATATTACTATTAATTTTCAACAAAAATCTTCAACAATGGCCAAGACAATGGCTTAAAAATGGCAAAAAAACGATTTTAATTCAGTGTTTCCTAAAAATATACAACACATAAAGTGTCTCGTCGAAACACTAAACTGTAAAACAAATTCAGTATGAATATTGGTAGTTATTTATTGACCTAATGATAGGGTAGATTTGTATATAAAATTTTAATTAAATATTTTCAGAAAAGTTTATAGTCGATTCAAATAGTTGAACTTGAAATAGGTCGAGTAAAAATTTCAATTTAATAATAAAAAATTCTCATTAAATCAAATTAAATATTCAATTAAAAGTTATTAAATCCAATTTAAATTGAAGTCGATTTAAGTAATTTAATTAAAAATTTGCTTTATATATTCCAAATGGTTTTATTGCTTTTTTGTCGAATTTATCTCAAGGGGTTGATTAATAGTTTTTGAATAGTTTTTCTAATGACAAAATGTTGCTATTGCAAATGAATTGTCTTATACACGAATAGACATCTCCATTTGCTATAAAGTATGTATTATATCATTCATCATCATAATCATTAAGTTGCCCTTTATTTTACAAGGAAACATATGGGATACCAACAAGATACCGTATTTCACATTATGTACAATCTATTGCTTCGCGTAATCTAACCTATCAGATTATGTTAATGTTACATGTACCATAATAATAGGGATATATATTGGAAATAAAGTATATACAAAAATACTTATCGACAACTTATTCCTATATGAACTTTATCCACTATTAAATAGGGTGTATGGATGATCTTATTCATATATTAACCTTAACCTCATGTTGTAATGCAAAACTAGAAACTATTTGTATTCTGAATAGTAATAGTATTATTAACCTATTGGAATACATCAGAAATGCTAAAAATCTCATCGCATTGTATTATATAGCTCATTATTGTTGAATTACTGATTACCTTTAATATTTAAACGTTTTAAGTTTTAACAAAAAATTGAAGTGCAATCCATTCATCTTCTTTTATGCTTTTCGAAAAATTGAATGAAGAAGTACTGTTATTTTAAGCTTATTGATAATATTAATATTAACGGCGGCCATTATTATTTTGAAGCTTTAACATAAAATTAAAATGAACCACTTCATCTTTTTTTAAGTTTTTTGAAAAATAGAAAGGAGAAGCACTTT
>JANSTX010018997.1:0-16505 GCA_027564355.1 Penthetria funebris
TCTTTCCTTTAATTATTTAAATTTTCTTTTTTCTTTTGTTTATTTTTTTATTTTTGTTTAGTTAAGTCTATTTCTATTCGCTTCCACAAACTATTTTTTATTTATCCATTTTGAACAATTTGGATATTTGTCTGGCGTGTAATCTGGATCGCTGCTAATACGATTTTCTATACGTTTACGAATTTCTTGTTCAAATGAACCATAAGGTTCCTGAATTTGTTGACTTGATGCTATTATCTCATCTATTGGTATTGCATTTGAGCCTGCTGTTGATGTTGCATTAGTACTATTCTGGTGTCGTTGAACTGTATGACGTAATCCATCAGTAAATAAATTAGTTGCTGGTTCTGTTGCAGATAGTTTAGAATTGGCTATAAGTTTACGTCTCTTCGATGACATGCCCGATATATATGCATCAGAAAATGCTGGTTGTGAATTCTGCAATTTTTGTTATTGTTTTTTTTTTTTTTGTTTTTTCTTTTCTATTTATTTAATTTATTTTTAAAAAACACGTTCATATAAATTCATTTTAAATAAAATGTGCTATTCACTCAATTTTTTACTATTTGTCACATAACACAAATGAACATCAATAATGCATTCTAATTTAGTTAATTAATTTAAGCAATTTAATGTATATTAGTAATTTGTCAAATATTATCAACATAAAATAGAAAATCCAGGAACCAATACTAAAATGAATGTAAGCCAGATCACAGTATCACACAAAACCATATTTGTATTAATAGACGAAAGCAAGAAACGACCCTCGAAGATTAATCCAGCGAAAATAGAGAAGAAATTATTTGGTGCTTTCTGTTTATAAGGAAATTGTTAAATTGGAATAATACCTCTACAGATTGGAGAACAATTATATCAATACCAATATTTAAGAGAAATAAAACAAATCTAATCAACCGTGGTATCACTTCGTTTAGTGCTTTTACAAAAACTGAAATTTATCAGTAGAAAAAATCGATCACTAATATAATCTTTCTAAGACGATGACTGATTGAAAAATTAATTGAATATAATAATCTAAATTTCATGTGATTCGTGATTAATCCGACATGCCAATAGTTTGAGTTGACAATGAATGAAATAATATTAAATAGAAAATATCAATTAAAATTTAAAACGTAAAACGACAACAAATGTCCTGATCAGATTGGACAGGAATACGATGACGATATCAGGCGTATATAAAAAGATATTATAATTTACTTGAATATTAATGTTATGCTTGAATTAACGAAGCTGGTACATGTGACATAGGAATTTAAAAACGGAGGAATACAGAAAAAAGATCTACATCTACGCGTAAGATAGCCGAGAGTCACATCTATCATAGTAGTGTTGATTTATTGCAGAGAATGCAAAGCAGAGATTTAACAGTAGGGTAAAATAGATAACAATTGTACAGATTTAAGCACTCCAGGAACAAGCATCAATGGGACGGTGATCTTGCGACCACTATTGATTTCTGTTGCGTTTGATAGTCTATATCGTGTTATGAAGTGAACAATTTTTGAATATCTTGAAAGTACGGTCCATTTAAGAATCTTACATTATTTGGTCGCAAATCTTGTAACTACTCGTCTGACATTAGGTTATAACAAATATGAACAACGAATCCCAAGTTATGAGATAATCTTAATCTTATGTTGTTCAGATTTTGTAGCTAGAATATGTGAAGGAGAATAATAAATTTTAATAAATTTTCACAGAAATTTGCCCCAATGATGCAAAACTCAGCTAATCATCTAAATACTTATGCCTCAAGGGAGCATATAGCGGTGATCTTGAAATAATGATCTCTATTTTTAAAAAATAACTAATAAATAATAACAACACTCACCAATATATGAATTTCTGGCAATAACACAAAATAAGAGGTTAATAAAATGAATGGTGGTCGGTTAAATTAAATGATAAATAACAACCAAGAAAATCAATATAAATTAAGAAAATAAAGACAATAGTGGGTGTGATAAATTTTAGTTAAATTTTTGTATTGTATAATAAAATATTTTGTCAATATCGTACTTTTTATATCTAACCTTCGTATTCGCATTGCAGCGCCTTTTTACAAATTGATTTATTTAAAAAAATCCAAAATCTTTGCGTAAAGTTTATAATAAATTTGATGATTTAAATTGATAAAATCAATTAATGACGGCTATGTCAATCTTATTTTTTAAATTCTAATTTACAGCGTTAAAAATACTTTGTTTTTAATGTTATGATGTAAATTAATGAATTGAAAGCATACTCTCGTATAATTTTTTATGTACAAGCTTTGGTACAAGTGCAAATATTTGTAAATTGTTATTGTATATTTCAAAAACAAAAAAAAAAACGACAACATAAAACACCAAGAAGACTACTACTAATATGGTATAAAGCTTACAACAAATTAAAAAAAAAAAAACTAACCTGTCGCCGTTGACGTCCTAAATCACGTGTAATAACTGGAAGCCATGTTGTAGGGAAATTACCATGCCATGATTCTGAACCAACTACAACACCTGGTAATGCCTCTTCATTTCGTTTTGTTTCTGTTGAATTCGTTGGTGTAATAACTATTCCATTAGCTCTATCTAAGGTTTCATCATTCATGGATTCCTCATTATCTTCTATTGGTTCTTCTGTATCCATTGGCTATTAATTTAAAATATTTAAGTGTTAAGATTTATGAACAACACCAGAATATGTTGGTGATTTGTATTAGGAAAAAAGTGAATTGAATTATTGGCCAAATGTTCGCAGGTGGTGCAATTTGGCGACTCGATTTGTATGTGACGGCTTTCGACGAGACTGGAACATAGTCGCAGTCGCATTAAGAGAAGCCGGTGAAAATGTTTTTGGTTTCATTAATTATGAATGAAAGGAATGGATTAGTGATGATACGTGGAATCATATAATAATGGGGAGAATTATCAAGATTGCGATTAAAAACAGCAATGCGATGAACCAACAGAATCTGTGCAGATACAATATGGTCAACCTAACAAAGAAGTTGGTAAAATTTCGGGCACAGTATGCTGGAAATTCAAACCTACATAAGCGAAACTTACCGTCTGGCAGGCAAACTAAGCGAACGGTGTTTTAGAACTGAACGTTCAATTCAATCTACGGACGGTTTGCCGATGTCAAATGAAATTTGGAAAGAATAGAAAGTTGAACTGATCAGTTTCGTGAACTACTGGCTATGACAGAATTTCAGGTTTTTCCAGTTGACCTGCTACAAGACGATACAGAGATTTAGTTCCAAGTGGTCCATATAAAAACATATAAAGATCGTTAAGGCAGTCGGCGTCGACGATAACATCCCGAAATATTGAAAGTAAAAGACTTGGATGTCATTGCATCAATATTGGATCCCATAATTTATTATTCTTTTTTATTTATTTAAATGGAATGGCTACAATTTAATGTTCAAAACACAAAATAATTTATTATTGGTTCACAAGAACGGAGGAGGGAGATATGAATGCAGGAATCTGTGAACATTTGATTTAAATGCCTGGAGGTCATAAAATTTATGAAACACATGCCCAGAAAGATGGTTTCATAGACGATAAGTATACTACATAAACGTGTCTCGAAATTTAAGCGTCCGACTAAACTTAAATTCGACAGAATGCGAGTGTGACAACCGAGCAAGTCGTGTATTAAGTGGAAATACCCGAGTATTTTTGTATATTATTTGGTCATCCACGCAAAACAATTGCAATGGAATATCTATAGAAGAGTGTTATTAGCGCCGCCACTCTTTAACAAGCAATTTATATATAAATATATACAATATAATAAACTTACAATATCTTCATTATTTACTGAAGCAGATTCTGGTGAAGGTCTGCGAATAACCAGAAATTCTTGAATATCACTTGGATCTTCTGTAGTGCTATCTAATTGTCTTATAACAGCAGCCATTATATGTCTTTGTAAAGCACGTAATGCAGGTTGTTCACTTTCTATATATATATATATATATACATATATATATAAATAAATAAAAAAAATTTATTAGTGCTTCAAATTATTATACAGTTTTCTTTCTTCATACCATTATCAGATGTAATAATTATTCCAGACATTTGATTTAAATACACTTCTGCATTTGCACGCCCAACACAAGTAACAAGTACAGCAAATAAACGTCTGACAAATATAATCATGTGCCGTAATAAACGCATACCAAAATCATTTGATTGATCAGTTCGTACCAAATTAATAACAACTGGTAATATATGACGTATAAGATTTTCAACAGATGCACGTGCATCATAATCGGGTAAATCAAATTGTTGTAAACCTAGCAAGAATTCACCTAATAAACCGATTACACGATTAACAGCCTAAAATAATTGAAGCAAATAAAAAGCATTTTAAAAATGTGAAATTAATTAAAAAAAAAATAAATCAAATTTTAAAAATTACTTGTCCCATATTGTCATCATTAATTGTGTTCAATTCAAAAAAGTTTGAGAAAATAAAATCGAATAATTCTCTGTGTATTCGATTTAATGTAGTTGGTGTCGGTGCTATATTTATTAAATCACGAAGTCTTAATTGACTGCCAAATAAACGTATCGGTGTATTATATTCATCATTTGATAAATTTGATAATTCATCTAAAATACAACAAACAGATTATAAAAACCAATAAACAAATTAATAAACATGATATTATCGAATAAAATTTAATGATTTTTCTCAAAAACCAACTACCTCTATGAGCTGAACTTCTACGACTGTGTACTGTTGCTGAACGTTCCATTGGATTTCGTGTTAAACGTGTTGATGGTAAATTTCTACGATGTACACGTATCGCATGTGGACGTTGGGTATTCTCTTGATTTGCACGAACATGATGACTATTACATGGTAAAAATCTACAAAAAAAAAAAACATAAAGAAAGTTGGCAAATTTTCTTACACGGTAGGCTTTCGAAAGATAAATGAATTTGTCACAGTTGTAAATACCGTAAGAATCGAGTTTAGAAGGTATAGCACGATGACGCAACCGATCAAATTCCTTTTTTATATTTAATGCACGGATGTAGTTGTCTCGCCAAACTCTACTCCAGATTTCGGTTACGTATGTCATAATATCTGATCTTCGGTCGACCGTCAATATGGATCGAAAACCATATTGACAGTCGTTAATTAAATTATTAGATTCTAAATAGCATAAGATTATGTAATTAAGAATTTTTTCTTAGACCTTGGATTGTATTGAAATAATGGCAATTTGTCTGTAATTGAACGGATCAGATATAGAATGTTAACAACCTCACAAATGAAATACCAATATTAACTGGGATCCATCAGGGTGATAGTTTGAGCCCAACATTGTTAACTATGGTTATGAACTACAGTGCGGAAACAAGCAGCTATCGAAATGTTACAGCAGAAGTTCGCTATCAAACCTGTAAGACTGCATCAATTTCTGGATTCTTTCGTGACGTCATTTAGAGAAACAAGTTCATGTTGGTAGAAAGTAAAATAAGAATTTATAAAACATACGTATGACCCATTTTTATATATGCAGTGGAAACCAACAAAAAGTTCTCAATTATTATTCATATCACCAAACTACGTGCGTACCCGTAACATACTCTCAAACCATGCAATATTTATACATATTTCAGCAGTGCAGGTTATAACTACACAATTGCCTAAGTTGATGAAACTTATATGTTATTTCTATGTTTGAATTGTTGTTAATATCAAATTACGTTCGAGACGGTCCCCACTTAAAGGAATACTAAAATTTGAATATAAAGTACAATTCGCAATCGTTAAAATTCCATCAACGTTTTACCGTTCAATTAATTTTCACTATTTCACCTATGTGTGAACAACTAACAATGTACAATTTTATAAAATAAATTGATCAGAATCACACATTTCTAATAATTACACATTGAACTGGCGTTATAATATAATAATATTGCTATGGCATAAAAATCAACTGATATATTATCTTACCTATCAAAAGATGATAATTGCATAGACGGTACAGGTCTTAAATTACGCACTTGAGTCGGTTGAATACTAGTTACATGCACTTGTGGACGTGCCGTTGATCTAGTCTGTGTTGATGTTGTCGGATGTGTAGCTGTTGTGACACGTGGTGGAGCAGTATTTCCCAAATCTATGTTAATAATTAATTCTAGAAAAAAAAAACAAACAAAAAAAAAACCGAAATAATGTACAAATGTATATAATTTCTACATCAATTTCTTCCATTCCCAATAATTTACCATTATTTGATTGATTTGATGATGAATCAGTTGTTTCAGTTGTTGCAGCAGTTGTTGCCGTTGTACAATTATTTGTAGAAGTATTATTTGCAGTAGTTGATGAACTTGTAGAAGAATTTCTTGGATTAATTTCAAGGTGCACATCAGTATGAACTGGAACTGAATTAACAACAGCTTGAATAAGTCTTGCAAATTGATATTGATTATTACCTAAAGACAAAATTTACAAATTAAAAAAAAAAAACCCCATAAATATTAAAATTTTCATTAAATAAAACACAAAATAAATAATAAAACATTAAAATATTATTTACTATTGTTAGTAAGTGAAGATCAAAGAGATTGGATAAATGAATAATGAATTACTAAAATTAAGCTTTAATCGAGCGTCATCAAGCCCATCTAGTGAATCAGTCGTTTTAGTTCATATTGCACATTTTGACAGAAAAAACAGGAGCAAATACAATTAAGTTATTATTATAATATGTGAATATTTTATCGATAATACCAGAGTAAAAACACGGTGGATGCAAGTAAAAGCAAAATATTAGTGCAAGAATAAAATTCAAACAAACAAATAAACAGCAGGCAGAACACCTGGTAGCTAAAATATATAATATATAGCTAAAACCTAAAGAAATTATGATATAAGTTTTACTAACAGAGAGGCTAATCAAATTAATATCACTAAGCAGAAACAAGAAGCTAGAAGAAATGTTGACAGAAAGAAGTAGCCTAATAAAATAAATTTCACCAATTAGTAAAAAGAAAAAAAATTGCATTTAGCACAAAGCAAAGCAGAACCAATTACAGTGTTGAGAGATGTCAAATGTACTTTTTTGCCTTATGTAGATGAAATTAAGGACATAAAATAATATCGAAATCTATTTCTTATACTTAAAACATTTATAAGAAACATAAACATGAGTCTTATAAAAATAACAGTACATACGGCTACGATCAAGGACCACATCAGCCGTGATCAGTAACTACTTCCATATTTGCACTCTTTAACTATTACTCTAATCGTAGATGTACACAACATAGAAAACATAGTTGAGTTTTGGGTACATGGTTTGGAGCAACTCATCTCTTTGGACTTATTTCCTACGAACATTTTATTATATATTATATTATTTGCAGACGACAGAGTTATAGTAAGTAGTGAGCGACAAATTGAACTAGAAAACTAAAAAATATGTAAAATACCATAATGAATGCGGACCACAATGGACCACACTAAAACAAAATTCATTCAATGCCCGTTACTAAAAAATTTGTCAAAAAATATTATGAAACCGTTATGAATGATTGTTCATATTGACTTGCGAGAGATTGCCGAAATTGTAAACATATGAACGTATACACAATATAATAAACGAAAAATTGCACATGAAAAAGCTGTCGTCAACAAGATACTTGCCGTGTTTGTTAACAAATATTTAAAAAAAACGAATCGAATGACCGTTTCTAAGGAATGTTTGAAGATGTTTCAGCGTAATCCCAATTGAATTTTTGCGTCGAATAATAACCGCGTTGATGAAACACTACATACCTGAAAGAAAAGCATAATACAAATAATGGGTTGATAAAATTCAAAAGTTCAAATGCACCGAAAAAGGCGAAAGTCGTTTCATCAGATGGAAAGGTAATGAACACTGTGTTTTGGGATGTACAAGGCATTCATCTAATATATTCCATCACGGCCACATTTAAAGAATAAAAAAAGTGCACTTCCATCAAAACCATACACCATCACATTATTCATAGAAAACACAGCAAAATTTGGATAATTATTGGGCTTCGAATTGCTTACCCATCTAGCCTCTCTTGTAACCTTTTTCCATTTCCCAATTTCCAAACATGCAGAAATAGTACGATGGAAAGATACGTGAGTCAAATGATGAAGTAATAGCGAAAAAGAATGGTTATTTTTTAGGAGTTTGATAAATCTTATTTTAAAGACAGTTTAATAAAATGGATAAAACATTGGAATAAGTGTATCGGTTTTCCGGTGGTGATGCCACGTAACCTGTGTCCAGGTTCTACTGCTTTTTTTATCCATGTTAGACAGTTTAAACAACAGAATGCAATAAATGTACGTTTTAATTAACGTTTTAATAAATTATATGAAGAAAAAAAAAACATAAAATAAAATAAAAACACATTTTTTTCAATTATTAATAATTTTAAAGCTTATACGACTAGAGTACGTATATTGTGGTTATTATTAACAACAAAATATATAAAATTTGTAGGAAAAAAATACGTACTATGATTATGTGTCCTCGGTTCTCGATTATCAAGAGTTAAAATCATTTCTGTAGGAACTTTATGTAAATAAATAAGAAACAAATAAAAAAAATAAATCTAAAAACAAAATTTAACAAAAAAAATATTGAACACAGTGAACATTTCAACAAACACATGGAAATTTAATAGAAACACATATTTACATTATTAAAGTACAATTCTATTATCACTCAATTGAATGGAGAGGCAAACCAAGTGAGAAGAAACCGGGCACAATACGATGCAAATTCAAATTCCTTAAGGGAAACACAATGTCTGATAAGAAAATTGCATCGTGCTATACAGAACAGATCGTTCAGGCGATGAACACCATTACCAGACAAAGAAAATAAAATTATTTGAATGATATCGCCACAATATGAGCTAGAAATTTAAATTTTCAAAACCACCAGTAAAGAGGCTGGTACCAGTGGTAAAATGTAGAGTAAGATGAAGGTGCTGACTAAAAATCTTGAACAATGACTGTTTTTTGTTGCTCCCATGCGGAATGATTTTCGAGATGCTGATGACACTGGTGGAACATTATATAAGAAAGTATAAAAGATACATTCTTCAAAATAGGAGAGTGTGTGTGCTGCCCAGATAGATATATCACTGGAAATGCTATAACATATTTTGAATAAATTTATACAATTGACTTTTTTAATAGAAAAACCAGATAAGTAAAACAATTATTAGAAAATTCAATATGCTCAAAAATAACCATTGTAGTTATTATAAATTAATATTTCTTATTAATTTGAAATATATTCTTATAATCGTGTTATAACATTTACGTTCTCTTGTTTAAAGTACTAACTAAAATAATAAATGTCATAAAAATAAAACAATATCAATTCCACACTTACCAGATACAAATCTGTGTCTTAATGATCTAAATGGTGATGCATTTCTGCTAGATGGTTGACTTGTCGGTTGACTTGCTGGTTGACTTGATGGTTGACTTGCTGGTTGACTTGCTGGTTGACTTGCTGGTAGACTTGTTGATTGTCTTGCCGGTTGAATTGCCGGTTGACTTGCCGGTTGACTTGCCGGTTGACTTGCCGTTTGACTTGCTGTTTGACTTGCTGTTTGACCTGCCGTTTGACTCGCCGTTTGACCTGCTGTTTGACTTGCTGTTTGACCTGCTGTTTGATTTGCTGCTCGAGTTAATGCCGCACTTATCATTGTTGAATTTCGTAACATATTTGATATTGGTTCATTTAATATGTCCTGTAAATTTTCAAATGATCCCACACGAAATGATGTATTGTTGACACTATTTCCACCATTACCATTTCTAACTGGTGTTGTGATAACATTAATATTACTGTTATTGGTAGTGGCACTACTATTATTGCCATTAGTACTAATTGGAGTTGTTTCATTATTATTTGCAGTTAGTTCAGTTACAGTCGGTCTTCGGCCAATTGGCACAAGATTCTTTGAAAAAGAAAGTGTTATGAATAAAAAAAAAAAAAAAATTAAAATTAAAAACTACACACATTAAATTATTGTATAAAATTACCGGTAATAAACCTGAACTAACAAATGCACTTTGTTCAACTAACATTGGACGACAACATAAATGCCTTGGTGTTTGTAATGATAAATTTAACATTAAATCACTAATTGCATGTTGTGCATGTGCAAAATAATGTAATGCTTCCGATACTCTATCAAAAACACGTTGCGTATTTTCACGGGCTTCTGTATTCTATTAGAATTGTGAATAAAATATAAGAATAAAAAAAAAAAAAATTTAAAAAATCTAAAGATATGATAATATTTACAGTTTCTTCAAATGTAGGATCTGTTAATAAAATCTCATAATATTGTTGCAAAAATGGTTCTAATCTTGTTTGTACTGTACGCATATGTTGAACCACTTCTGCTAATGTCTGTGTACTTGTCGTTTGTTGTCTTGTCGTTGATGATTCAGTACCAGCACCGATATTACTATCAGCTGTACTATTATTATTGTTATTAGCATTAACATTAGTATTATTATTACATGCTGTTGTTGTTGTTGTTGTTGCTGCTGCTGCTGCTGTTGAACCTGCATTATTACTTTGAGATGATGTTGCCGGCGCACGATTTACTGATGCTGTTGTTGTTGATAAACTATCAGCTACTGCTGGCTGTTGTATATTATTTATTGTTGTAGGTGATGTAGGTATAGATATTGTATCACTCAGTGGTCTATTATTTTGAAAAACTTGTATACCAGTGGTATTCAATAATGCCGATGCATCAAATATGTGTCCACCATTACGTAAAGCATCCTGAAAAGCATTACGAACTGTTTCATTTGAATTATTATCTACAATACCACCATATCGTGCTGCAGCCATTGCGGCCTGTGCCAAATTATTTAAAGTAGATTCAGTTTCTGGTAATGGTGATGGTGCTGATGATATTGATGATGTTGGTTGTGGCTGTTGTTGTTCCGAATCCGATAGCTGTTGTGTTCGTGTTGAATTTTGTGCTTGTAATTCTGCTGCTACTTCATATTCTCGCTGTCGTTGTGCCATTGTCAAATTATAAAAATCGGCTGACTCACGGTGTGATAACCTTGGCCTATCATAAATAATATCACTATTAACTATATCACGTAGCCTTTGCAATCGTTGTTGTTCATCCGCTATTGATGACTCTGGATCATCGGTAATAATTCCACCACGTGTACCATCACCATCAGTAAAACCATGTATCATTTCTGAAACATCTGCTGGTGTTAAATCATTTGATTGTGGTCCAATTACAAGTTGTGGTATATCATTCTATCGAGAAAAAAAATAAAAATAAAATAAATATTAAACAAAAATTCTATATTGTTAAATGTGATTTTAATATTAGATTTAATTTAAATATAATTTTACTTGTCGAAAAGCTGCTGAAACAGCACCTTGAACAGCTTGCACAAATTGTTGTACATCTTGCTGGGGCACATTAACATCACTAACTGCCGAAATACCAACTTCAAAAACAGTCGATTCCATTGTTTGTTGTGCTAAAATATCCATTTCTGTATTATTCAAACCCTTAAAATAGAACCGATTTTTTGTTTTCAATTAGTATATTAATAATATTGAATTATAATCATATTTATATTGACATTTAAATAAACAAATTAGTAAAAAAAAAAAAAAAAAAAAAATATTTTAAATTACCCTTTCCGGATTTTCCAAATAACTTGCAATATTATTAGCACAATTTAACATATGCCGTGCAACAGTAATACGATTCATGCATAATGATGAAGATGGACTCATTGCATGTGTTATTGTTTGAGTTGTCTGAAAATTAATAATAAATAAAAATATATATTAAAATAAAAAAAAAAAATAAAAAAATAAAACAAAACAAGACAAAACAAAAAACTAACTCCTCCATTATTTCCATTCATTGGAATTGCCATTGCTCCTAAAACCATGCCATCAATAGACCTAAATATTGGTGATCCTCGGAGTCTTTCACCAACATTTCGGTCACGTGCATTCGACGCATTATTATCTGTTGAACCTGATGTAGATGTATTTGAACGTATTCCAGGTGGTGCTCGTTGTACTAAATGTACAACTTTACCATTAACATCTATTTAGAATAAGATAAAGTAAAGTCAGAAAATTTAACAAAACATATTTTATTTAAAATTTTACAAGAACATAAACTATAACAATGTAATATTAACAAACATACCATACTCCCTTAATTGTTTATCGTCGCCTAAAACTCTGCCGCAATAAATAAGTCTTTGAATATCAGCTGAAATACCAGTCTTCTCTTCAATATGTTCTTTAAAATTACGTACTGTTATCTATGAAATATAATATAAATAATTTAGTTTATTTCATTAGAAAATACTATGACATTGGTAATCCTTTCGACTGGATACAATTTATAAAGACATTTAATTGAACGAGACATCATAAAGGTTATTGGATTTTGATGAATATATTTATTACGAAGATATGATTATAGAATATTATATCAATGTCACACGATGTAGTTTCTTTTTTAAAAAAAAAAAAAATCATTCTTTTCTTAGTCTTAGATTTATCCAAGAACATTCTTTCGATTACTAGTGCTAGGATATCATAAGGTGTACATACCATATAAGCAATAATTGAATTTATCATGATTCACTGGCATTGGTAGAATAGATTTATATTTCATTTTAGTACGACTCATTACGAGTCAATCTTGTTGGTTAAAGGAACCGTATCTTCTAAGGGCACGCCACTCAATGATTATTATATGTGTCAGAAATGACTAAAAACTACAAAAGATCGGTAAAAATCATTTTCTATATACACCATGTGATGTCAAAATTGAATAATGTAGCTGTTACTAAATGTTTACGTACCCATTTGAGACACATAAAATTCTTAAGTCATTTTTAAGGTGTGACCCGCAAAGTGAAACACAATCATTTTTGCAACTACTACTGTACTAGGAATTGTAAGTAAGTAAAGTTACACATACAGGTATTGCGAGTGTACTTCGAAATATTGTTATTTTATCTATTGTTACATAAATAACTAGAAGTACGAACATAACAAATATATGTTTTTTTTTTTTTGTTTTTCTCTGTGTTTCTATAAAACTATAAAACAAAATTGATTATTCTCCGAAGGCAAATAGTCATGCGAAAAAATTCAAATTCCCAACGAACTACACAACAGACCGGCATCATCAATGACTGCGGTACATACTTCGGATTAAAACAATGGCTAAAAAGTCTGCAACTTTGATCATTTTATTCCCAAGTGATTTAATCACATAGTAATAGGTAATGGGTTAATCATTTGGAAAATATGATAATGGCCATCCAACAAAAGTTACTAGAAAGATTTGAATGAATTTAATTGGATTTTTTTTTTTTGCATAAAAATTAAAAACAGTTTCCAATTTGAATGTCAATTGCATTAGAAAATATTAAAATGCAAAAAACATTAAGAATTTCTAGAACAATCTAAATTAAACGTATGGCTTTTTTTAAATGAATATTTTAAAATACAATTTTTTACTTACATCATCGTCTACACTAAAATCGTGATCTTGTGAATCCAATGTTTTGATTTTCAAATTAATCATTTTGTTATCTGTAAATACAATAAGAGAATTATTAAATTATTCCGATTTTGAAATGCAAGCAAGCAAGCAAAAAAAAAAAATAAAAAAAAGTCCAACTATTTTCTTTGACGCATTCAGATACAAGTGGAAAAAAAAAATAAAAGAAAATTCCTAACCAACAAATGCGGAATCGATATTTTTAATGCAATGGAGAAAAAAAAAAAAAAAAAAAAACAATTCGAATTGGATTCAACAAAAGTAATTACCTTATTTTGTCTTTTCGCGACACAATTGTTAATCAATGTTTTTCACTAATTTTAACTCTAAATTATTTATAAATTTCCTTCTGAAAGGCCGTTCCTTGTATGTTTGAATTGTATGAAAAAAAAAAAAATATTTTCTTTTCAAGAAAATTATATTTACTAAAATGGCTACTAAGAATTATTATATTTCTATCTCTGTTCAACCAATTTTATATATATATGCATAAAATTGTATCTGTTTTTTTCTTGCACAATTAAAACTCTGATCAAAATAAAATGTAATTTTTAACATACATTACATTAATAATAAAAACCGTTTTTAACTTTATTTTATTATATAAAATATACTGGTTAATGATTTAATTCACAATAAAATTGGAAAATCTAATTAATCACAACTATTAAATTGAAAATACAGAAATTGCAAAATATGTGAAGACAATCATGCCCGTCACAATCAGCAAAAGAGAGTGCCGTACTTTTTATTTGTGGAACTTATCCTATTGAGTAGTACTAGATTAATACATAATGGAAAATAAATGAATTCATTTTGTTAGGTGAATATATTTTTTAGGCGGTTTTTAGTAAATTATTATTTGTAATTATAGCAAACATATTTTAATTTGTTTTTTTTTTTTTTATAATCGTTTAATTACCAGAAAATCATTTTAATATTATATTAAAGGTAAAATTTTTAATGTAAATGTCAGAATATTTTAAAGGTCAATTTAAATGTTGACTTTCAGTGTAAACTTCCGTCATCCTAATATTACTTGTTCACAGTCCTAAACTTATGCTTCGTAATAATTTTCTTTTTCGGTGCCGTATTCCATGCATTTAAAGCCGACAACCCTCTTACTTCCTAATTATTTATCTGCAAGTTTCTGTTTAGGTTTCTGATGTGTTGTCATTCTCGTCCTAATATTGCTTGGTCAAACTCATAAACTTCTGCTTCATCATAATCTTCTTTCATCGGTGCCGTATTCCATATATTTAAAGCCGACCACCCTCTTACTTTCTAATTATTTAACTGCAAGTTTCTGTCAAGGTTTCCTATGTGTTATTGTCTTTCATCACACTCTGCATTTAATATATTCAAATAAATTTGAACATCCGGTGACCAGCAAGCTGATGATGTGCATACTGTCCACAAGTTATACGAATATTTTACTCCTGGGTTCATTTTTTAATCGATCGGCAATCAATTGATCTAATTATTACACTTTATTGGATGTTAAATATCATAATCGATTCTGTCGCTTGTTCAGATAACTGAAATACATATATTTTAATTATTAAATGCATTAAAGAGCAGCGAATAGCGTCGGTGACGATTGGAGTGGCCAAATATCATCGGAGCTTCTCATTAAATCAACATTTACCTCCGCATGACGTCTGATTGAGCTTAAATAATATATGGTGTTAATGCTGGACTAGTTAGAAAAAGATTTCAACAATAAACTATATAGTGCTGAAGCTGCGGAAATATTGAAATGTTGAGATGAAGATGATAATGGAAATAGCCTCCAATTGATGGTGTTTTGTTTTCCAGTTCAAGTTAGTTACCCTTGTTTTTGTTACTTATCACGGATATAAAACTGTATTACGAGTTCGTACTCATGTAAATATTACGTACCAAACTCACTAATACGATATTATACGTATTTTTTTGGAGGAACTGGGGAGATACTAATAAGATCTGAAAATTTACAATTTGAGAATATATACATTCGTATAATACATTTCAGCATCGATATAACAATTGGTATAAACACACTATACTGGAAATAGAATCAATAATTGGCATTTGTTGCAGACTCCACGTCGGTTTACGGTAATTCAAATTCAAATTCAAAAATCCTTTATTAGATGATATTTGTACATCATTTGTAAAAAATAACAATTTTACTTTCAAATTCAAAATTCAAATTCAAAATTCAAATTCAAATTCAAATTCAAAAACTCTTTATTACATGATATGTTTGTACATCATTTGTGAAAAAAAAAAACAATTTTACATTTACAACGCATCGAACCCTGCTATGTTTATTGTACAACTACTGACCTGATATAGCTTTGGAAGGTTTAATGATATATGTGCATACTGTGGAAAAGTTCGAGACTAATTGGGGCGAAAACTGGGAAGGAAAAGATTACTAAAACTAGTGTAAAGTGACTATGGGGGTAAAACGGAGGATAAAGTACAAGGAGAGATCGATAAATAATTGAGGGAGTAATCAACATAGAGTTGAATCTCTAATTTGTTGATGTTCCGCCAATTGTGTCAATGTAAATTGAAATAAATTAATTTCAAGGTAGTAACAGTTTTTCTTTTGATCAGTGAATGTAGTAATGGCGAGTTGAAGGAGTGTTTTAATGACATCATGAAGATGAAAGCAAAATGCAGGGATTGTAAATGGTGATTTAGGCTCATATTATACTCCTATAATATTGGTTATAGGTACCGAATTTATATTGTGGTACAAGTGAACCCATTGTAAGTTAGTAGTAAGTATTGTTACAAGTACCAGGGCCTATTTTATATTTAGTACTCATTCAACTAGAAAAATGTATAAGGTGCTTGAATAAACTAGAA
>JANSTX010019018.1:0-16497 GCA_027564355.1 Penthetria funebris
TGTATTCTTTAAATTGATTGAAATTTAATTACTTCAATATAGTCAACAACACATTCACTCTAATTGTTATTTAATTAATTACAACATATAAAAATTCTTGAATACATAAAATGATTTTTTTTTATAAAGATTTTTTTTGTCTTAAACTTATAAAATTTTTGCAGAACTAATAAAGAGTTCAATGTTAATAAATAATTAAAAATATATGAAAAAAAAAGAATTAAAAAATATAATGTGAATCGTATCTAATTTAAAATAAATCATATATTACGCAACGTTTTTTACCACCGATATAACTATATAGTTGAAGGATCTTTTTCTTTTATGAATCAAAAAATATTTAGAATAATTTGAAAAATAGACAAAAGCATCTCGATTAAAAACCTGAAATAAACCTAAAGAAAGATTGAATAATTAAAATGTTCTATTTTTTCACCAAAGATAGCAATTATCTGCAACTTTATTTAATATATATGAAACTATAATAATACCTACTATTAAAAACAACGAATTCCAGATCAATACGATTGAACCTAACGTTACTGCTTCATTTTAGACCGTCAACTATATTGATATCTATACTATCTATATATCGCTAATAAATTTGGCGAACTCAGTTTGCACATATTTAAAATCAAAATGATCGAATGGGTGTTGTACAATTCATCGCTCAATTAAAACAATTGTTCTCGAATAAAATCTCTATGCCACACAGTACACTTTTGGACTTCACAACAGATTTCTTGTGAGAAAGATTATTGAATTCATGGAAACTATAAAATTTTCTGCCAGACTCATAGATGTGTTTTTGAAAATGGTTATTCAACATGACGTGCAATAGTTAAAATTTCTATCTATAATGGAATGTTTGGGTTTTTTTATCCATGACTATTTATATAATACGTTTCCAATCTCACCTGGTGTAATACAGTACTACTCAACATTTTTTCAATCCTTAAATAAAACAAGCAAACTTCATATAAAAGGATCAACATCATTTGCTATAAACAATTAATACGACCTGTTATTATGCATATATAATATATAGGATAATGCATCCTATCAAAACACAAGATGAAGAAGGTAGAATTTTAAAAAGAAATTAAGCAAATAATTTTTATTGCTTTCAGTCTGTAATCAATTTTGGATTGTGACTTTTCAACGATAATAGTAAATTAGGATAGTTAAATGAAGATGAGCTAATACGAGTAACTCTACTTTCCGCTAAAGATTTAAATATTTATAGTATTTATGGTATTAAATTTTGATAATACCAAAAATCTTCTGATCCTTTTACTTACGTGAGCCGTTATCTTTTCAGCACCACCATCTCTTGTGAAATAGCATGCCAAATAGCTTTTCAATTGAAAACTTTTTATATCATCTATTATAATGTTATCGATTTCAGAACGACAAGTCATTAACGAATTCATTTGATTAGTTTTTAAAATGTCAATCATTAGATCAATTTAAAAATTATATAATCTTATGGTTTTTGCACATTCAGTTTTTATATTGTCTTTGGATTTAAATTCCGTACCCTTGATGTAATATTTTTAATATGTTTTTTAACATTTAGAATTAATCAGAAGCGAGAAATATGGAATCGTTATGACGGCTGGAATAAGACATAAAAAGATCGGCTTATTTTCTAAATATTTCTAACCTTATTTATGGTATATGTTTCATAATATATAGAAGGTTGTGTTGTTCATAAATATAAAATCAATGTCAACATTTTATTAATATATCACCTGTTTCCATATACGTGTATATATATTTAAGCACTATAATGTTGACAGTTATATTAAATCCTTTGACAAAAACTTTGTATATATCAAGGATCAAGGATATTCTCATTCCGTTTATATGCTACTAAGATTTTAGTCATAATATTCGTTTGTTACATTTTAAAATAATATTTTACTCAAAACACTTCTAAGAAATTATGTTCATGATGAAATGCAATGGAAAATTATTCTTTAATCTTCCTATTTATAATATACTTGTAGTGATAACCTCTGTAACACTGTATATAGTTATATAATACATATAATATATCCTTTATGTTTTGAAATACATAGGATTATATAATAATGGAGAAGTCGCATGTAATAAAATGAGATAAATTACATTAATACTGAAGACGATGTCTTATAAATAAAATGTTAAAATATGATCTAAACCCAGGGAATATATAAGTTCTGCTTTATCTTGTTAGAAATGTTTGTATTTATTATATGATGTTAAACTGGAAAAACTAGAAAATATACTTGTAAACTAGAAAATCTTATAAAATAACACACTTCTCTTCTGACTATAATTTTTCTCAAAATCTATTTTACTTTATATATTGCAAGTGCATGTTTCACATATTCTTAATTCCCTTGCATTGAAATTTATTTTTATACATACACTTAATACGATTATAAATACATGGTCTAGGGTATTGTGTTCTCGACAATCATGACAACATACTTAAATCATCAGCATATCAACCATTACTCCAGATAAAAGCATAGCGTCTCAATGAACAAGTTTCAACGACAACTTATATTTATAATATATTTTCCATAATCATATTATCACCTTCTTTTGCAGATCCTTTATATTTATCAAAGTATATTCTTTTTTTAATCATTTAGAAGAAAATGATGTAGTTCAATTTCAATTTTAGAAACTTTATTGCATAAAATTATTTTCAATATAAATTGTGAAATGATGACACATCCGGCCCTTAATGCTTGTCGAACATAAAATGACCTAAACTATTAACACTAAAGGAAGTGATACGAAAAGCTGGTAAAACTTTAGTAAGGACTAATGCTGGAAAAACGGATTATTAAAAGCTTATCTTTAAATGAATTAAAAAAAGGAATAATCGAACAGGAAACTGAACCGCAGCGCCAAACACTGTAAATCATTAGACCAGGGTAAGATTTATAGTTAGGGGATAATAAATGTTGCCAATATATTTTAACCAAAATCCATTAAACATCTTCAATGAATTTTCAAACTACATTATGAACATCTGGTTTGTGTACAAAAAAAAAAACAATGAATATAATCACTATCATTATTTATAATATTAAATTATAAATTATATAATTAAATGTGAACAAGGTCAGGTGAACACGTTTGAAAACATAAACAAATTGAAATGATTGACAGAATAATAAAAGGAATAAAAAAAAAACACACATACACAAAAAATGTGCGGTATTTTATTACAACTGTTTCTCTTGTAAAGTAAAGTAATTTATTTCTTTAATAACTACGAGTTAATAGATAAAAATGAATTTGATGACTTATACGTACATTTTAAGGCCATGGATAATTTACCCATGCACGTCAATTTTAAATGAAAATAGGAAATTCAAAGTTAAATTTATATAACCCTTTCTCAAAGCCGATATATATAGATTTCTTTGTACAACGGCCAAATCGATACCGAAGCAAAATACTGAATAACTAATGATATAAAATTTTGTAGGAACCCTGATGATAAGAAGAAGTCTATTAAGAAATTGATCCATAATTTCATTATATAATAACCATATAAAATACGAATGTAGGTTGAGCAATTTTGAGATATTATAGTCGACTACTCCATTTACAACACCAAACATTGGTTCAGAAACATTGAATCATCATCTCCTTGACCATATACAATATTTTGGATAATTTTCTCAACGTCTAATTTCAAAAATGAGTCAAATTTTTAGTGTAAATTCTACAAATAACTAATTGACATCTGGCGTAAGACACCATAGAGTACGATTTGTGGTTTTGAGGGATATAATTTCCAAAAAATTTTCCAGATCAAATTAAAATTTTGCTTACAAATATTTGAAAGAATCAAACATGAGTTCACACCTGGGCTTAACATAATTGACGTTGATTGTCAATTATACTAATACATCGTTCTTGTTTCATGAAAATTAATTATCCATCTACCGTATATTTGGTTTTAATATTTATTTAGCAATTGAAGTATAGTCCACATACAAGAAAACAAGTTATTTATTTTTGCGTAGATGGTATGCGGTAACCACAATTTATAAATATGGTAACAAGAGTGATAGTGAAATTTCATTTCTTGTATATTTCACTCATTACGATTATTGAATAATAACTCTAATTAATAATAAATGTTAAAATGTTATCTCATAACTGGAGCAATTTTGTTTTTTTTGTTTTTAATTATATTTTTAGTTTCATTTTATTTATTTTTTTAAAAAGATATGCATAAAAAGTACATTGAAATGTATATATATACAGTAAAATACTTAGTATTTCTAATGACAATTTTAATTAGCTAGTTTATGATGCATTTAAGAAAATTATTAGTCAATCCATCTGTGTGAGAATTGTGATTATTGCAAATGTTGAAATTTTAAATAAGATATTAAAAAATTGTTATGTAGCAAAAGTATTTGCAAAAAATAAATTATAATCGATAGACAAATTTAATGTAATTTTGTCTCTAATGTACACATCAACTGATCCAAAATTGTGAATCTTTTTTATTGTATTCTATATATGTTATTTTATTAATAAATAATTAACTTTCTGATTCAATTACAATTACACTTAATCGATATTAATGATATGATTGCACATATATGAAATATGAAAATACCTATTGCATATATTGCACCTTATTACCAAAGAGAGTCATAACCACAGCAATTCAATATGAATAATTAAAGATATGTAAATTAATTTCAATTAATTAAATATGACATTAGATTTAAATCATATAGCCTTTAGCTACTGTCTTTTGGGTACAGTGCAAGTTAAAATAATAAATTATCATTAAGCATTTAAACATAAACTTTTAAGTTTTTTAATTAATTGAAATATTAAATAGAGATTGACACAAATTATTATTATAAAATAATTTTTTTTTTTTTTTAAAAAAAGGTATAAGTACAATGCGTATTAAGAAAATGAGATCATATACCACCAGCTAGAGGCTACTGGTAAACCGCACAAAAAAAAACAGAAGCAAAATATATGTAGAATGTAAATTTCTTAATTTTCCATAAAACCGAAATCAATTTGCATATTTATTATTACAATTGAGAATAATAATAACATTAACTTATAAGATTATATAATTTTAAAAAAAAAAAATTAAACAAAATATTTAAAATTAACCTGTCCGAAAATATTTACCTTTTAATCTTTTTTTTATTGTTCTTTAAATTAATTTATTTTTATAATTTGTGCATATTTTTAATAACTGAAATGACAGAAAGTTTTAAATTTTTATTTCAGGTTTCAAAAGATTTATCTTTTCTTTTTTTTTTCTTATGTTTCGTTTTGAATTTTATTTCTTAAAAGTAGTCCTAATTAAATTACCTTTATATTGTGAAATATACCTTCATAGTATTGCATAATAATATTATAAATAAAAATGGTCATAATAACTTTACATAATAGATAATTATAATTAATCATAAAATCGATAATTAAATAATACATCTCCATCGTCATTAATTGTAGAATAAATAATTGGTGTGCATCCCTCAAATTCTGCTACATATTGTAACTTGGAAATTTATATGTTTGACAGTGAATAGATATATCTAACAAAAATGATCAATGGAGTGATCAACTAATATCCAGAGGTTGTTCCACCGTTAACACGAATACAAACCACAATGTATTGTTGGTGAACTTGGTGTATGAACATCTTACCGACAAACTAGGCAGTTTTTGATTTTCATATGCTGTGTGGAAAAAATATTACTTTAAAATATCTGTAGCTTCACTTTACCTTAAATACCTATCCACACAAACGAATGCATAAGATAAAAACGTAAAATTTGTTACTATTGATCCTTTGTTGTTTTTTTTTTTTTTAATATTGAAGGTAAAATTCTGCTGTTTGTTGGGTAAAATTGATAAAAAAATATGCAAATTAATTTATTTATTCTATTGAAAATGCTGAAATGTTACCATAATTTACAATATTATGATCAAGGTATCAAATTTTAAATAGGCAATTATTTATATTAATTTATTTGGTATTATTTGCATGTCATTATAATGTCTTGTTATTTAAATGATAATTTATGGTCCGAATAAAGTTATGTTAACAATAATATGATCGTGTAAGGTCAGTGTGCTTTTTATATTCTTATATTTACGTACATGTACTCTATACGAATTGTGTTACCAATTTCATTAAATCGAAACTATTTATTTATGTCATTACATTAATTTTTTTGTATTTGAAACCGTAGTTGAACATATTCTAACTAATTTATGCGAATTAAAATAGTATTGCTAAGATCATTAATATTTTACATATATACATATATCTATTAGATTAATAATGCGTTTAAATTAAATTATAGATTGATTTTATCTAAAAAATTTGATTAATTATGATTAAGTATAGTAATAATTTGCATTTTTTTGAAATCACATAATAATATTAGTCAATGTAGTTATTAATCGAATCATTGTATATGCATGTAATCAATTCAAATATGCAAACGTTCACGTAATAATGAACTTGAACCCGCTATATGCACTACGAACTTGCTCTCACTTATTATTGGTGTATTGATAATCAACTCCTATATTTATTTACCATTAGAAAGATATCGTTCCGTTTTTGCATATCACCTAGTGAAAACCTTCATTGACACAGTTAGAGACCAGTACAATAAAGAGAATTTATAAAATTACTTATATGATATTTAGTCAATTGTCTTTGAGAAAATACGTTTAACTTTCTTTAAGCATCGTAAATAGATTTTATCCTTTTCAAATAAGCCAATACACAATTTATACATGATCCTAGGAAATATATTTGGATAGTACCAGAAGTTTTCACAGTCATGCCTATTTACAAGACTCATAAAAACATTGAGAAATTAAAATACACTTAGAATTATTTCTTATAAAAATTTTAAGCCTAAAAACTATTTTGCTATTAGTTTAAACCTCGAAACCCATAATTATTTCTATAGAAGCATTTCATTAATTAAACCATACAAATAGTGTTCTTCTGTAATTAATAAAAACCAACATTTATTCATTCTGTTCCTGATTCAAATGAAATTATTCCACAATTTTGTCGTTTTTGCATATCGTGTCTCATAGTGACAATGACAACCTTCATTCAGTTGAACACCACTCACAACTAATAGTAGAATCTATATGGAATTAGTAAGTTTTCCGACTTTTTTCGAGTCTCTAATATGAATCTTCTTTTCTTCTAATAACCACAAATACACAATGTATGGATATGATATTGGAAAATATATTTGTATCATTAGCTTTCGACTTTTCGCGAATCTCCACAAGAATTTGAGAAATTGGAATAAATTTAGAATAATTTCTTATAAATGTTTACAATATTAAAAACAATTTGCTTACTTTATAGTTTAAACCGCTAACATAGTCCCAACTAAAATATGAAATTCTTCAACAGTCAGTAAACATGGTGTTGCATTTTTCGGTAAAATATTTAAGACGCCATATTGTTGAATATCAATATACACCCGTATGTAACTCCCGATTTTTTTTAATCACTGACCAAGTTCTCCATTGGATCTTAAATGTATAAAGGAGTTTATGTAAATAAATTTAGCAATTTCATTACACTAACATAACAAATGTTTATGCACAATTATAATTTACTAATTATTTGAATTATTTTAAAGAACATTATCTGTTCACATCACTTATTGCAGGAACACAGCCATATTTGCCAAAATAAATATAAAATATTATGGCGTCAAACTGTCTCTTGTGTCAAAGTTTATATACAATTTCCTAACTCAATTAACACTACACTCACATGAAACAGCAGTAGACTAACTGACAGCACAATCAATCGGTATTTAATATACGTACCACTAACTCGTAATTATTGAATAAATGAGATAACAATATACTATTGTGTGCGACACACGATTATCATATTTAAAGTTCAGTTACATGCAAGGTCACATCGTAAAATACTTTAATGATTTCTAAAGAGTAACACTATCGGCAATAATATTTTATTAATAGATAAATTTTTCGAACGTGAAACTCAGTCATTGATGTGTTGGCATTTAACTATAGAGTTCAATAGCCATGTTGAATTTTTAATAGTGACGTTATATTTAATTGTTTTTTTTTTTTTACTGCTGAGACACTTTGGCGGCATTATATTTGGAATTTTTATCTGTTCAATTTTTACCGTGCGGTGGTCATTTGGAATATTTGTATTAGGTAATAACTTCAATTAATTTTATATTTATTTATTTATATTTATGTATTTATCAATATTTGCTAAAATTAAATTAAATATGTCTGTTGATACTCTGAAATAAATCATTGAAATTTTGGTTCATCAGTAATACCACCAGTATAAACACACTGCTTTCAGAACACCTATTTGTAAAAATTGGATGAATGTCCTGTCTATTCCGGGTATTTAATTGGCATTTTGTATTTTAATTAGCATTTTGTGCGGTCGCAGTAGCATTGGTCTGGGAAACCGGTGTTAAAGTTGAGGTGGGTGCACGTACATGCCATGCGGCATGTACGAAAAAACCAAGGCTTTAGTCAAACCTTATTTACCTCCAAGCTATGTCACCGGTAACTAGATAACGATATATCTCAGTAATGGTGTGCGATCAGTTACTATCAGCTATATACTTACCTTATTCAATATATCTTCTAACATTGTAATTTTGATATTCTAGATTACTTTCAGTAGTGTACCTGAATTTCGGTTATCTTTCCCTGGAAACTTTATAGTAGATATGCACTATGAAATTTCAATGATTTCTTATCATTTCAGTTTAACTACTTCCCATATGACCATGGTAATTTGCACATTCATCGGAATTAATTGTGCTATTGTGTTAATTTCGACAGATAATTTTCCTGAACCTATAGTTTTGTAAGTGTTATTTAAATCAATCGCACTTCCTTCTGAAGGGGCAATTTGATCCAAAGAATGCTTTTCTTACATATTTGCCTCTTAGTTTAAATTAGGGAGTTTGTGAAGTCTAACAGGGCATTAGGATGTTCTTTTACATCAAATGTGAACACAAATAAGTATAATCGAAGTTTTTCAACTGAGAAATATAGGATCAATTATAATTATCACCATAGTTAATATACTTATTCGTAATTATTTACTAAATATCTTTGATTCATTCTAAAAATTCTCATTTCTGTAATATTATAAATTATAATTGAAAGTATAGCTTTTTGACGTATTTACATTATATTAAATATTTAATTTTAAACAAAAATTGGTTCCGTCGAAAGCGGTTCAAGTTGTTTTGAATCCCTATTTAAATCATTTCGATTAGCATTATTATCGGCGGTATTGTTATTGACGTATGACAGAGGTACTTTTACAAAATCATTATTTTGTTTACAATTATGAAATGTTTCCAATTTTTTTTGCAAAATAGTTCTCCTAGTTTGTTTATCTGAAAACTGTCTGTCCATGTGATGATTTTCAGGATGCTATATTTTTTTAATGGAAATAAGTTATTATTATGTTATCAATTACTATAGTATAATTATTCTCTTACCTCATCATCAGGTTGACTACATGTAGGTGTATCATTTTGAAATACCAATGGTGATTCAACAGTATTATTATTTATTTTTTTTAATTGTTCTCGAACCTTCTTAATTTCACATTGTAAACGTTCATTATCTGCTTCCAGATAATCGATCTAAATAATTTTAATTTATTAATTATTTTGTTTAGAAAGATGCTAGCAACAGATTTTATGATTTTCATAAAAAAATCATCATTATTATAAAATTAAACCGTATTCCACTACTTATTGGACGGTTCTATGACACATATATAGCATCAAATATGCATCGCAATAAATTGTAAACATACTACATTAGACTATATTAGAAACTAATGAAATTTTAATAATTCGGTACAGTAATCGTAACCTGTATTTGTGAATATGTATTAGCTGACTAATATTTTAAGGTTGCGTAACTTATATATTTACGTCCCCAATATACCACCGGAAAAGTCACAGTATATGTCAGTTTTATGGCATGTCTTTAATTATTTCGTATACTAGTTTTTATTGTTTAGATGTTTTTTCCAATTGTGAATCTAATGGTACTGAGAACTTGGAGGTAAATATAGGATGAGTAATTTCACAATCCATTCACCAATTTATTTGAAAATATTTTAATATGCTTATAAAAAAAAAACATAAACTTACACTTTCTATCTCAAACTCAAGTTCATCAATTATATCATAAGATTTTTGGAGTTCTTCTTCAACTTTAATTATTTCGGTTTCTAAAAATTTATTTCTAGTTTTTAAATTTTCCTCCATATTTAATTCTGCAATTGAACCTGCAAAATAAAAATCTTCAACTTTAAGAAATTAAACAAAAAAAAAATATGGAGGGATATTTGAGACTTGAAGCAGAACATTGGAATCATTGTATAGTCTAACTTTTCTCAACTAGACTCTGAATAACCTCCACTATATGGGTCTATTCAGTAGTTCCTTAAAGTACTTTTTCCGCCTATCAACTTGCTGCGTCTCATTTGAAATCTAACAACCAATTACTGAATTGAATATTGAACGTTCTGTTCTGTGGCAGTTCTCAATCAATTTTCTCATAAGACTGTACGTTTCCATTATGTTATTTGAATTTGTAGCATATTGTGCTCGTTCTGCATAACCTATTTGTAGATCTATAAATTTAAATCTCAAACAGTAAAATTAAAAGGAAAAACATTTTCAATTTTGCAAGTAATGTGTTGAGTTATTCTCGTTTATAGGAACAAAATTGGCCATATATCAGATAAATTGCATTGATATATAATTATATAATAATCAGTATAACATATTGGTAATTGAATTAGTTTCCCGTGAACAAAGTACGAGTTTATTCATTTTTTTTAAATTAATTCAAAATTTAAAGCGTGTACGAGTCTATAAAGAGATACATACCGAGAGTGTAAGTATAATATATACATTTTATACAAATTAACCCTAAGGCGATAATAAAATGTTTGCATAAAATTGAACAAAAATTCATGCAATTCAAAGTAAATAAAATAAATTTAAATCGTTTTTTAAACACATTCATTATAATTAGCCAGCATATGATTACATAATTTGAATTTATGTTTTATTTATAATATTTAATTGCAATTGGCTTTGTGAATTGAGCTGGACCTGACGGGTTAACCATAGAATATATTATTTTTCATATATTATTGACGATATGCATAATTGATATCGTTAACGTTTTGACAACTGACAAATTCACTTTTTATAAAAATTATTTATTATTATAATTAAATAATGTTTTTCTTTTTAAACTTATAAAATATTATTTACACCATATCCAATATAATAAAGTACTTGCATGTCATAGACATAGACGGTGAATAAGTATATGCAGATTGTATTCAAATTATGTTACATTCAAATTTATGTAATCATTTTTTTTTTTATGAATGAATCTGACAGAATTGGAACAAAATAATTACGAAAATTTTATAATTAGGTAACTATACACTTATGATTAGATGTTGTTTCTCTTCACTGTAAGAAATTTGATATTGAAATAATACATATTTGACTTCAGTTTGTCGTACGTTATAATCCTACTACTTTACGGTGTCATAATGCCGTATATCATCTAGGTTATTCAGCTCGTCTGTCCTCCATACATGCACATGGATGAAAAGATAGGTTAATTAACATTCTTGTAACTCGACTGATGCATCTTATAAAAACGGCGCTGATCATATTTTGGTCCTACGTATCCTCGCATTAGATAAGATTTTTTTTTAATTTTATAGAGAACAGCTATTTGTCCAATTATTTGTGAACGAAAACAAATTGGAGTTTATACACGGAAAAAAAGTAGAAAAAATCAAGTATAAGGTAAGTTAATGAGACACAATAAAGTTACTCCTTATAGCATAACATTGCTAGAGCACATGTTGCTTGGGTCAGTTAAAACATAATTTTTCGATTCGTGGATAGTCCTTAAAACGTAAAAGTTGAGATGCTAAAGAACTCTCTAAATAAATAGGATATAAGACTAATTCTTCGATATTACTTTAAATTCGTTGAGTGGTTTTTTATGCATCTTCGATATATTTTTTCGATACATTTTTTAACATTTATAGCAAGTTTATTCTCTATTTGCCTTTATTAACGTGTCGGATGACTACATCCAGATCCAATGAATGGTCAATTACTGCAATTTTTAATTTTTTAATATTTTAATTGTTTGTTCTATTAAATTTTGTATAATTACCAAATTGGCATTATCCTCATTATGTATATTTTCCCAAAAAAAAAATAAAAGAGATTGAATTTATTTTGAAAATAAGTGATCAATTTTCCAGAAGAAATTGATGAGTTTCATTTATTACATTTTCTTTTTTTTTTTTGGCAGCAAATTTCATTTACAGTGACAAATGGAGTGGTCGATTATCATCGAGGTTACTCAACCAATCTTTACCCCAACGTCAGTAATGTCGTGTGATCGAGGCTAAAAAGTTACAAATGTTGTGTTTGCCGACTGTTCGAAAAAACAATTCAACAATAAACTTGGTAGCTGGGAATTTATGTGCCACTCTATTGAATTATACAAATGTATAACTGGATAATTATGATTGATACTATATTTAATAGTTGGCAAATTTCAATTTACAGTTATTAGAGTTTACGTTTGATGTTTCATGCATATTTAAAAGGATAAATTTATATCGTAATGCCACTCTACTCGAGACGTATAGGTTCAGATGATGATAACAGTTCAAATCACGTTTCAATTTTTTATTGAATTTATTTCAAAAGTCAGTCCTAATTTGGCAAATTTAACCAATCACTGTATTTACGCTGCATGTTTTCCACTACACTTTAAAGACTTCGGTATAGCCCCAAATTTGGGCTGATATGTTGTTCCAGTGTTTTCTACAAATATGCCTTGAATACACTATGAGAAATACCTGCTTTTTATTATTTCTAAAAAAAAAACTGTTTCTCATTTAATCAGACCTATAACCCATTGCGAAAACATTCCAAATTGTCGGCTATCTTTCCCATTAATCGGAACTTAAAAATATTATACTTAAAAAAATATTTTTTTTTTAAATTACCAATAATTGTAACAGGTTGTTTTGGTACAGATATATATGGAACATTTCCAGTTTTTCCCAGTGCCAATTCCATCATTCGATTTTTTTCGGTTAATTCTTTACATTTATCAACAAGCCTATACTTGCATACATAGTAAAACCAAATGATTATGTAAAAAATAATAAAATATTTAATTAAAATTAATTAAATCAATAACAACTTAACTCATTCAATATGACTTTTTGTTTTTGGTGTGCCTGATAAATCTGATTACGCTCTGTATTTGCCTGCTTTGCATCTAATCCTAATTGAGTATTTAGTTCACCTAATATTATGATTTCCTGCTTAGATTTATTCATTTCTTCCATTAACTTTCCATTAATTTTTTCCAATTGAGTATTAAGTGTAAATGCTTTTAATTTGAAATTTTTTAAAATTGATTTATTATGCATTATATATATTTAATGGTTTTAATCACTTTTATCATTAAAGGCCATCAGATCTTTAATTTTTTTATTTAATCGAAGTATTTCACTATCAAGTTCGTCTTCCATTTCAACAGAATTTTCTATAAGATTTCCCGTTTATATATTAATTTTCTGTATTTTGTTTTGTTATTATATATCTATAATATTTAATTATAAAATTTAATATTTTTTCGTTGCATCTACTGACTAAATTAAGTGTAGTCTTCATTTTATCAAAATAAATTTGATTAGATAAGAACATTTGTTAATGATAATTGAAGATAGATATAATTATATTGGTTTTGCCAATTCTTGAAGGTAATGGTGGAAATGTGATCGACTAACATCTATTGATAACTTATCGCATATTTACCTCCACATTATGTCACCGGTAACACATTCAAAATGTTTGTCAGTTGTTGATATGTGATCGAGGTTGTAAAGAGGGTATCTGTCGTATTTATCGATCAGTTGAAAAATATCTCACTAATAAATAATATCTGGATATTTGTATAACTCTCTACTGACTTTTTTCTGATGTTACACACTGAAATCTCAATTTACTGTAATTTTTGTTGTAAGTTTATGTTTTATTTATATTACATAATGCCGCACTATGAAATCAAATGCAATAAAGATCGATATGATTGATACACTTTAGTCGAATTATTGCGTTTCAATCTAGATCTCAATCCCTTTTCTTTTCCTGACTGGAATGATGAGGCTGTACTGCATTTTTTAAATATCGATATGAACTGTAACTATTTTCGTTATATTGTAAAAACACAAGTGTATACACATGTTTAAACCGTGATTAGGTTGATTTCCTGAATTCCTGAAATTAATTTCTACATTTCACCCATTTTAACTTTCCTTCATGACGTGGAATGAGAAAAGTTAAACTAGTCTTTGATATGTTATGATGATTATTGCTGCTGCCATTTCTTCTGATAATTTGATTTCTATAGTCTACTTTTCTTCCAAATTCACCAATTATAGAAAAATTAAAATAAAATCCCGGCTATCGTTACTGGTACATATACAAATTAAGTAACATAATCGTACTTTGGTAAAAAAGAATGCATCTATCTGTTGATTTATCGTTCCTATTGCACATAATCCAGATTTCGCGTCTTTATGACCATAACTTGTATGATTATGTGCCTTGTACACGAATTCACTATAGAAATTCATAATTTTTGAGTCAAATTTCCTGTAAACATTTAGATATGTCGTTAAAACTACAATCGATCCGGCTGGGCCCTTTTCTTCAACATCGAGACGAACCACGTTTATAAGCGGGTAATTTTGCAGGTGTATATGATAAATTATATATATAAATATAATTGAAATAGTGGAGAAATTAATATAATTGAAATAGTGGAGAATCTTTTCCTATTAAAGGATTATGCCAAAGATATGAATGAAATTCATCTTAACGATAAATGTCCTTGAAACAAACTATTGATGCTAATATTATTTTGTTCCCCATTGTGTACGAAAATGGATTAAAATTCGAAATCAGTTCATTTGTTCCTTATATTTATTATTTTATTCGCATTTCGACTGAGCTACTTTTTAGGAAGCAGTGAAATATTAAAGTCTATGTTTTAAGAAGCTATCTCGTCATACATTCAATCGCAACATATAAAAAATGGAGATCATTTTTTATATGTTGCGATTGAATGTATGGCAATATTATTGTAAAACGCGGTAAGGATGGTATACGAGTCAAATATATCGTAATTGTAATGATATATGGTAATATTAATCATTGCATATGGTTTGTAAAGTATTAGTATATACTCGCTGCTGAATATTTAATTAAATAAAGGCATATGAAAGAAATGTAAATATATAATTTCTATTCGCTTCATTAATGATGGATGTTCTTATAATTGCCATTGTGGAGTGGTAGTTAATATATTCAAGTGGATAGAATTTTACTAGTACGATATAGTCGGTTGCAAATTTCAGAAGTATTTTATGTATACCACAGAATAATGGGTTTGAATAATGTTATCGGCACATTTCATACCAATAATCGAAAACCTATTCATTTACCGTTACATTCATATTAATTACGAACATCTTAACTTATCAGATTGATTCATTGATACTCGGAACAAATCGTACCATTAATGCCATGAGAGTGCCACTTCTGAACATAATTTTTTATCTATTTATATTCCAAAACCATAGTTACGCTTTCCTACTCAATCTTTATTGTTCAAGTATATACTTAGGACTTATTCCATAGCATTTTTTTTATTATTTCATATTGCGATGATAGATCAAATTCGATCATGCCCGTCAGAAGGAGGGTTAAGTAATTTCTCCGTCTGTTCCAGGATATGTATCGAAACATATTTTCCATTTTGCTGTAAATGTATATACAGATACTGTTAGAATTACGACTAGAGAGGCTGGCATAAAAACTAAATCATTGATTTGCTACATTCTGTCTGTATCTTATGTACTATACTATCGAAATATTATAATTTTTTTAAATAAAACTCTATTGACATCATTTCTAATTTGATGACTACTTACTAAAATGATTTACGAAACATTAAACAACAGTCAATGCTATCTATGCATTGTGAAATGTATTTTATCAAAATATCTAAGTAAGCTTTCAACATTCCATCATTTTTGTTATTCAACTTTTATTAGATGGTATAAATTTATCTCACCCAATATATAACGATTTTATCGTTAGTTAAAAACTGTTATACTTTATGTGGTTCCCACACAGCCTATAATAGTGCATTTATTTTCAGAATTTTAACTATTTGTAAATGAAGGAATAAAGTCTTCTTCTTCTTGTTCTTTCGTTAGGTCATGGACCTGTATTTTTCTAGGACATTTTATTTTCAGTTAATTTTGAGATGCGGATGTCCAAC
>JANSTX010019029.1:0-10312 GCA_027564355.1 Penthetria funebris
TGTTTATTTCTTGGTGTTACATGAACGGAATCAAATACAATAGACCCTTGGAACTTCGTTCCCAGGGCCTAAAAATATCAAAAACCTATTTTAAAGATTTAAAAATTGATGTGATCAACCCATGTTTCTAACAAGATGGAAATGTAATCGATATTTTAGTGGGATATGTGTTCAAACATTTGAAAAAGTTATTATGCCAACAACTAATACCTTTCCAAATAATACATTAGAATTTTTTAAATTTGAGATATCATTTCATTTCAAATTTAAAATATTTTCTTAGATAAATAGACTTGTATTCTATTTTATTTCACAGACTAAGGACTCATTTTTCTAATGAAACAGGCGATCAATCGTAGTATTTTCGGATGTCTAATACAAATTTATGTATATAGGAAAAAGGCATCTAAAACCTATGGCAGCCTTAAAGCTTAATTACACACCACTATTTAAAAATATTTCATTAGGTAAATGCTCAAAATATTGATTATTTTATTATAGAAACATATTTTCCATAAATGAAACAATATTTTAATCAATTGTTTATACGAGGTATTATGGTAAAAAACGGATAACCTTTATGGATAAAAATTGTAACCACAAATGTATTATTTTTTTTTTAATAAAATACAATAATTTAATCACAATAGCTGATATTTTGTCTGCTACCAAACCTTATTTAATTGTTAAAAAGTTTTATTATTAATTCCTAGATAATTTGAATAATCATCGTAATACAACACAAGTATACGAGTATATAAAAATATTCAATGTCATCTTATGTACTAAATTATCTATCATAAACCCTACCTTATTTACTAGAGGAAATTAAATTAGAAATTTTCATTTAGAATTAAATTTTCATGATCAAGTTCTTTGCAACTGAAATTTATCGCTAGAATTGTATTTGAATAATATTGTTTTTTCTATACAGCAAAATGTAGCGTAGTGGTGCTTGTCCCTCGCGTAGAATTCCGCCAGGTTAGATTCCCAATTTGTGTATGACTGATTATATAATATTAAATAATCAATAAGGTATTTGTCTTTTTGAATTGTACTCGGTTGTCTTTATCATTGTCCATTATGTTCAAATTAATGGATCTTATTTTATCCTATCTTATCGTTAATGGACAACTTCTACATTTATACAATTATAAAATCTGTAAAAAAAAAATTCTAAGCAATTTACAGCCAATAACAATGAAATATTAAAAAAAATTGTTGATTAATTGTAGTATATTAATACCCCTATAACTGTTAACCCTACTGGATCCATGTTTAAAGAAAGGATTTATGTATATAAATCTCGCCACATTTTCGACAATATACCCAATGTCAATAATCTATTGAATATTTTAGTGGTACCAGAACTTTCCTAAAATTCAGTACTGGTAAATTCATCAAATCCGATTTGTGGAGCACATACGGTTGATTGTCTATAGTGCAAAACTTTAGTAAACATTTTAGAAACGCAATAATTTAAAACCACTATCATTATAGCCTATTATGTATTACATTATTCAATAGAAATACCTGGAAAACATAAATGTGAGGAAGCACAAATATTATATGTATTTATAATATATAGTAATAATATCTAGTAGTATCATCTAAACCTTTACGAATCGAGGGCGCATAGGGCGACATTACGATGTTATGCATGTGACATCAATCGTAAACTCAAATGACTATAATTGAATTTGCCAACAGGAAAATATAGGGTTATACATAATTATCCAGTAATACATTTGAATATTTCAATAGAGAATGGTGTATAAATCCCCAGTTTGTTGTTGAATTATTTTTTCAACCAGTCCACAAACACGACATCAGCACCCTGTTTTCAGCCTCGATCACACGCCATTACTGTCATATACCGTGATCGATTTACCGGTGACATCGCGTGGAGGTAAAGATTGATTAAGTAACCTCGATGATAGTCGGCCACTCCATTCGTTAATAATTTTCATAATATTTTTGATCAAATGAAAATACTATATATTTTAGAATATATATTGTATGCAAATATATGAATACATTGTGATATAATTGATATTTTTGGACATGCTAATCATTTATTGTAACTGCTTTTATAAGAATATTCCACGAGTACTTACACATATGTGTAGATATCAAATGGATATATGAGTACACATCCATAAATTAATTGTGCTAATCGGAATATACTCGTAGGTATATATGAAAACAGATACTACCTTTTAAAAGATTTTCATGTTTTGTTAATTAACAGATTTATTTTTAAATTAAATATGTATAAGTAATTTTATACTCTAAATTATTATCATCTTTGGAATAATTTGACAGAACTTTACTTGATTATGATCACTGACATTTTCCTTGGTATTATTTGTAAATTATATTTTCAAAAATAAGTAATTACTTACGAAAATAGTCTCGATGTCAATCAAGACGGTAAACAATATTGTCTGTACAACTCAATTGAAAAACTGACGAACATAATATTCACAACAGCAAACATAGCATGATTTGATCTCAAATAATATATTATTAATGTCCTTGTATCCCCTAATCATCAACAAATCATAGTCTATACACCGCACATCACATCATCATTTTCAGGCCTTCGCCTCAAGAACGCATAGGGCGACGTTACAATGTTAATTTTCCGTCTCAAATATGCACGTACAATTAATTCTGAACTCAACTGACTATATAATTAAAATTTACCAAATGGGAAATATAAAATTATAATTATCAGATTATGCAGTTGAATATTTCAGTAGAGTGGTGCATAAATCCCCATAGCTACCTAGTTTGTTGTTTAGACGCTTTTTCAATCGCAGTGTAACCACATATTTTTATAGTCTCGATCACATGTCATTAACCGCGTGAAGATGGGTTCAGGAATTTCGATAATAATCGGCTATTCCATTTTTCATCCACTAATCACATGCTGAATAAAATAATATTTTGTTTTCAAGAAATCATCTGACTCTTGATATCACCACACGTCCTTCAAAATGATGGAATCGTGATTGTTTGATATTTTTTAATCATAGCAATGCTCACTAACTCATCAAAAATATGTCATATTTATTTGGTCATTCAATATTCTATCTCTTCTGATGATAATTATATTTATGATGTTGATCCGATGCAACTAAGATAAATTATTATAGTACGATAATAGGAATTAATACTAGCTCTTTTATAGGCACACCAGATACAATAATGGAATAATAATAGAGAATTTTTGAAGAAAATTTGGATAAGTCCTAAAATCTCATGATTGGTTGAAAACACTGTCACCATCGTACCAGAAACCAAAAAACACAGTATTAAATTATATAAAATAATTTTATTTTTTTGGACCGTGTATCATTTTCTGTCTGATCGCATATAAAATTGAGCAAATCACAAGTTTCAAGATTGTTTAGGTTCTGGGTGGAAAACCTGACCTATTCAAATGTTCTACATTTACAGTTACAAATTGATTATATGTTTGCCAGTTGGTAAAACGTAATTACAATTTTTTATGGTTTACACATATTGAGAACGACAAATTAACACCGTAGGGTACCTGTGATGATCAATATACGTTGGAACAATATTTTTCAAATATATAAATTTTGTAATTATAATTGTTATTTACGAGTAATAAGGTTTTTTGAAATTGCTTTCATATGTTTCTAAATTATACTGAAATAATGGATGCTAGAAGTTGACTTTTTACAAATACGCAAATTTGTTGGGTATAAACATATGTTGTTGCTGTGGCAAGAACTGTCCTACCCTGTATATGATAGCAAACAAATGTCAAAGTCAAGATTTTTAACTTCGATTGGCTAGACACGAAATACAACCTGTTTAACACGCACCTTTCCATGATACAGAACCTTTACAATGTAATTCACGGCATACTATTGAATGGACTCCATCGAAATTCAAGTTTATCACTTATTTACTTCATGGTATAGAAACACCATATAACTATTAATTTGAGACCACACATAAAAAAAATAGTTTCAGGTCAGGAAGAACGTTAGAATGTATATAAAAATGTATGTAAGACTTGTTTTGCCTCAGGGACATCAATCTTTATACTATTTGAAGCAGAATAACTGTATTACCTTGTAGTAACATCAACTGGACTTTAATATACTTAAACTTCAGTCATATTCAGCAGATCATTAACGTACTTAATCCATATAATAATTTGTTGAATCTCATTTTAAGATTAGTAAGACATCCTTAGTTGAAATTGGACGTCATGCCCAATTAACAAATATTTATCACAGTAAACATTCGTATATCTATAGCTGAGAATATGGTTACTAGAAAATTTTACTTATTGCAAATATTACATTAACGAATGCGTTTGGTAATGAAATTACAATTTCATGTGATTAATGTTATATTGTAGTGAAAGTTGTATTCGATTTTTACTCTTATGACACTTGACTCTTATTGATCAAATTTTCAAATGACTTAAAACTGCTAGATTCACATTATTATAGCACTCAATCGATGAATGGTAATTTATTATCAATTTTTTTTCCCTAATAGTGATAATTAAATATAAATTATGTAAACAAAAATACGTAAGAAAAAATCGCTAAAAATGGTCAGAAATGTGTGATTACAAAGTCATGGAGTCATGCATAATAAATAAATAAAAAAAATATGTAACAATGTAATAAGAGGAGGTCAAATAAATCTTTAGATACTTTATAAATTAAGTTATTTAACAATAGTCAATCTAGAGTATTGTAATTTTCATACCACTCGTAGTATATTTTAGATTTAACCAATATTTTAACTGAATATTGATGAAAATATTGTTAGCTATTTGCTAGAAGTTACCTCATCTTATTGGTATTGACTTCATGGATTAAATTATTATCACAGATCAATAATAACAATGAAATTGAATGATAACTGAAGGTGTAATGCAATGCGTATTGAAGTGGTTAATCATTACAATTAATGAAACATACTAGATATGTGTTCACATCAAACCACATATTACTGGAGAATGAAATATCAAATTACGTTATGTTATAGTTCTCCGGTTCTACATCTTAATAATTCCACACCGTGTAGTGTATAATACGACCACATAATTTACTGGTGATGAGTTTTTTCAATGCAGTCGACAAACACTAGTATTCTGGAATTCAATGAGAATTTAATGCCTATCAGTTGTCTATTAAATGTAAATTCATAACGATAAATGTCATATTTAGTGTATTTCTTATTATCTCTGTACTTTTCAACCATTATATACGAAGTGTTAATATAGGTATCAGGTGACGAAAACTCAATTCCTTGTTGATGAATTCCAGAAATCTTCAATATCTACATATTTATATGTGTCAATTATACAGATATAATTAACAATCACTTAAATGCTAAAGAAAAATTAAGATTAGAATAAATAAAAAAACATCACGTGGACAGGAACACACTAACAATTAATTAATATTTTAAAAGAAATATAAAGTTAAACATACATATTATTTATACTACATTTCATACACGTTTCATATTTTCTATAATATGATAATTAATAAAACGATATTGTAAAGTTAGCAATTTATTAAATATAACGATAATAAGAAGTTATTAAAATAATTTTAAAAAAATGTTGTAAAATTTTCGTTATAAAAATATTTTTATTAAGGTTGTTATATTTAGTATATATTAATCATCTAAACCTTTATAAGCCTCGAGGACGCATAAAGAGGCATTACGATGTTAATTTTCCGTTTCAAATATACATGTAACATCAAATGTAAACTCAAAAAACTTTAATTGAAATTTGCCAACTGGAAAACAATTTTAAATCAATTACGATTAATCGATTATACAATTAAATATTTTAGTAGATTAGTTTTTTGATTAGTTGTTTTTTCAACCAGTCGACAAATACGACATTAACACCATCTTTTTAGCCTTGATCACACGCCATTACTGACATATAACGTGATCGAGTTACCGGTGACAGTGCGTGGAGGTAAAGATTGATTTAGTAACATCAATGATATTCAGTCACTTCATTTATATTAATAAAGACATATAATCATAATAATTCGGTAATGACTGTCGCCCTACAGAAAATGATTCACAAACATATGGCGTAGAGAGCTGTCAACAGAGGAAGTGTTAGGGATATGATAAGTGATATGTGGCATGCAATCGTCAAAAATTCCACTTAATCGTGAATTGCGTATTTTATAAACCAAATTGTTTATGGGTACTATTGTATGACTTAAAGACGATGATATGACAAAATATGCGGTCATTAACTGGAATTAATTAAGATAATAGAAGGCCTGATCGATCAAAATTTAATGTGAAAGAGAATCGTCATTTATATATACCAGTGGTAAGAAGATACCCTTGGCTTCAAACATACTTTTTGCGACCACAGATATAAAATCTATAAAATGTTATTGCAGAAATTTACTTCAGATCCGTTGTCAATAAGATTGTATTATCATCATTATTGTATTTTACCTACAGTTTTTAATCAATTAATTGACTTATTACAGCTTTATTATTGCTCAAACGTATTTTCTTAAATGATTTGCTGTTTAACTACTTACCCACACACCAGTTAAATACTCCTGCACTACAACGCGTCCATAATGAAAAGATAATTAGCATGCCTTTGACAACACGGTCTTGAGAGCTCAAACTTCGTACAGTAAGACCTGATATATTTTCTTCTAACGAAACCTCATTCAAAACTGCCGTTGCCTTATCAGTAATACTGTAACTATTGTGTATGCAAAATATTATTTTTATGTAGGTCTAGAATCAAAACGTATGCAAATATTCAGAGTGATCAAAGTGATCAATTTTCTATCAACATTTTATTTTGTTTTTCTCTTAAAGTATAATGCTACCCTTACTCAGCTCTCTAATGTGTATTTAGTACCCTTACACTCACCACCACAATAGCTACTATATATTTATTAGTGTTTATTGGGTTTATTTACGATAAGTATTGATACCATTTGTATGAAGGCAATTGTATTTCCAGTAAAAAGCATTATGTAAATTTACATATACTTATTATACTACAAGTACAGTATTCAAATTTCTATTTGAATTTAATAATATTAAGCGAAATGCAAAACTGTTATAATAAAAACAGTTACTATATGGTTGTTGATACCGGAATACAACTGCAAAGAGGTTTGTATCTTTAATTCTGAATAGCGTGGCCAACTTCCAATTGTCAGTTCACATAGAAAAAAATTGTAAAGTAATTTTTGTTGCTCTCATCTATCAAATAATATAATTATTTCATTTCTTGTAAAATTCTTCACATTTCCCAATATTTTGTAATAAATTGATTAATTTATTATATTAAGTAAATTTATTTAATTATTGTTATATAATATTATAAACATTTACCAATTTCCGAAATGGATGGTGAAAGCAAAAAAATGATTGAAGATTGTTTTCTGAGATCAATTGTTGATTCCCGAACTATGTAAGTATGTTTTATTTAATTTGTGATATTCTGTGCACTACAAAAATGAATCGAATGCCGTTTCGATTATTATTAGATTATATATGTACGATGAATTCCAATGAAATACCATATATGTATTCCTAGGGCAGCACTACAATGTTAATTTTTCGTTTCCTGTGCACACCTTATATCCTATAGAACATTTAGATCTACCAAAAATGTGACTAATACGATAGACTTGTATCTAAACCTTATTTCTATTGCTTCAAATAATAATACGGAGTATGATTGCACTATTTGTATATATGAAAAATATCATCATTGAATGATAATCATTTTATAATTTTTATAGATGCTATTAATTTGTATTAATTATGTATAAATGTAAATAAAATGCTAATATTTAAATTAGACCATTATTTCAAATCGTTCATTTTACTTTTTCCTATTTTTAGAAATGCACCTGTAACTGAACAACCTACAAAAGTTCCATTAAAAACTGAACTTCAAGTGCTCCGTCTTTCCGATGATTCAAGAGATTCAGTTATGGAAACTTTAAGATACATTCATGGTGATAATAATTTCAAACTTGATGATATAAGTCAATATAAAGATAAAGGTTCTAGATTTAAAAAAGGTTATTGGGAAGAACGCGGAAATTTAGTAGTTCAAGTAAGTATTGTTTGTATTTAACAGTCTATTTAATAGAATATTATTTGGATTACGATACACATTGAAATTAAAATGTGTCAACGAGAAAAATTAGGGTATAACTCATCGTCTTGAACTTTACATACGGCAAATGTTACTAATTATTTCTTACAACATACTTCAGTGATGTAATCTTCACACGTATATGATAATTTGTAATGTTTTTCTTTTTGCTGCACATTTACCAATCAATCGATTATATTTGGTGAATATTTAATATAATATAATCGAATTGATGTTTAGTTTTGATATGTTTTTTTTTTCTCTCTACAATTAATAATATACCAAACAAAATATTAAGATTTTCTTTTAATTTAATATTTAATTTCAGGGTGGTTTTGATTATTCAAATGTACAAAAATCTGGTTGCGATACAATAGATCGTTACCGAATGCTAGCTATTTCAAAATTAGAAAGTTATGGTTTCCATAAAAACCATTGTGTAGAAGCATTAGATCATTGTAAGGGAGATATTGGCAATTCATTAGAATTATTATTTTTAAAGTATTTTCGATCAGCTACAACTGAAAGTGAAAAATGTGATATAAATTATAGTGAAAAAGAAATATTAGAAATGAGAGAAGATGAAATATCAGCATTGCAATCGATTTATGATAAATCATTTGAAATAAAAGAGAAAAATCAAGTATGGCAATTAAAATTTAAAATAGATCATTTACTTTTGTACAGTAGTCCATCTGAGCAAAAGAAAAGAAAAGCCGAATTAATTGAGCATAGAAAAAAAGAAAATTCGGTTACAAAAAAAATTGATAAATGTCGTAATTTTATTAAGGGTAAATGTAAATACGGTGATAGATGTAGATTTTCACATGAAACTGATAAAAATATTAAAACAATAGATGAACATTTAGATGTTAATTGGTTCTATATTGAAATAAGATTTCCATCAAAGTGCCTGTATCCATACGAACCACCATTAGTATTTCTTAAAACTACATGTCCTGATATTTCAAATGTAATATGTTTGAGATTAACGCAACGTCTTGTAGACGAGACAATAGAATTGGCAAAAGATGGTATGCCTAGTATATATTCAATAGCAGATTTATTACAAATGGAAGAAATGATTATTGATTATTTAAAAAAAGATAGACATCAGTTTCCTGATGCAAAAAATTCATTATTTTATGTTGAATCTAAGGAAATGAATAGTTTTCAAACTGAAAATAATTTGCCAACACATTATAAAAAAGGTGGGTATTTTAATTTATATTATTAAAAATAAAATAAAACAAAATTTATATTTCCAATATATTTTTATCTGTTCATTATTTTAAGGTAGTACCGGTCGAGCTGATAGAATTATGTTAACCACCGAGCAACTTTTAAAAGATGATATTAATTTAATGAAAAAGTTTTTAGATAAACAAGAAAATGTTAATTATCAGAGAATGCTTCGCTTAAGAAAAACTCTGCCCGCATGGTCAATGATGTCTAATATTTTAGAATTAATTGAAAATAATAAAGTAATTTGTTAAAAAAATAAATCAGTTTATTGTATGTTTTTATACAAAAATTAATATTTTTGTTTAGGTAATTGTAATTAGCGGTGAAACAGGATGTGGTAAAAGGTAAATTTAAACTAATATTTGTTTCATTACATCAAAAGTTATGGATGCTTAATTTTACTTTTAGTACTCAAGTACCACAATTTATTCTAGATGATTGGCTTTTGAAATCATCAAGACAAGACGATAAGAATGTAAATCACGTTGAGATTATATGTACGCAACCTCGACGAATATCAGCAATTGGTGTTGCAGAACGTGTTGCAGAAGAAAGATCTGAACGTGTAGGTTTTATTAATATGTTTTTTGTTTGATTTTTAGCAATTTGTCTATAATAATCATGTGATGAGAATGTTGCACCACGTTACTGTTTAATTAATGTGTGTGTGTGTGTAATTAATTTTCTGCCCAAATACAATATCAAGTACTCGTCGATCAAGATGATGATATTGATCATATCAAAATAATCTATATCAGCATGAGATTTTTCACCTAATCGTCATTTAGCACCTCTCACATGCCAGGAATTTACCTAAATTGTGATCCACGGTACCGGTAACACCACGTAAATGTACAAGTTGAGTTAAGTAGATGTTTGTCGTCT
>JANSTX010019051.1:0-16491 GCA_027564355.1 Penthetria funebris
TTGCATCTTAAACCATATACATATTGAATAAATTTTCTAATTAAAACTATTTAAATTATTGTTAAAATATGTACAATGGGTTTAAAACCCCCTTTGAATATTAATCATTTTTATATACAATTTATATTTAATTTTAATGATAGTCACACAAGAAAATTAAATCAATCAAACAATTTCAATTTGAAATATTAATAAATTCTATAGAATAATTTTTCATTTATTTTTCCACAGCTTTTGCGGCCGAACGTTTCTCTATGATCCAATCGTCTATGCGTTTCTTCAATTCCACATTTGATTTTATCTGATCCATTGTTAATGGTGAACGATTAAATGGATCCGTTTGATCACTAAGAAAATGTCTTGAAATTGTTGTACGATCAACTGTTACTTTTGAGCTTGGCAATAGAACGGGATCTGTCATTAATGTTGACATTATTGGATCTAAAAATTCATCTGGTGCATCAGATAATGCTTCTTGATTAACTTTTTCAAATTCCTCGATTTGTGCAACTTTGACAGCAAAATTTTCCATTTCACCAATTAATAAACCGCCACCGATGCGTACTATGTACAAAACAATTAAAATAAAAATAAAATATTAATGCATTAAATAATAGAAATATTTTTACTTAAAACATTTTCAGCATATTTAAAAAGTTCTTGACTGTAAGAACGTCCATCCTGTGATATTGCTAAACAAAATTTATCGGATTTCGATAGATTTATATAAATACGGCATATTTCTAGTACGGTATTTGCTGGATTAAATTCAAATTCCTTTTTATCTTTAACCTGAAAACACATTATATCATATCACTAATATTAATTATATTCACTGAAAATCAAAATAAAATTATTAGTTATAATAAAACGGTCAATGGTTTTGGAAACAGTGAACTTGTGATTTACACAAAATTATTAACATCAACAATATCGCAATGTGATAATGGATTATTAAATACAAGAAAGGCATTTTTAGAGGTGAGGTCGACTTGAAATAAAATCAATTGTGATACAAACAAATATTTAAAATAAAGACTACTCATCCAAGTGGAATTTCAACTGTCTTGTTTTCTTAAAAAAATATATTTATGGCATATACATTTTGCTGAAGCTACAAATTTTAAAAGAACACCTAGTCTTTATCTAACCGCCAATGTCTATCTGAAATTACATCATATATTCTAGAATAATTTTCATGATCATTGATTGATCTTCAATAAATTTATATTTTGTTATATTATTGAGAATTATTTCTTGAATAAATTTCTGATGTTTTTTTGTAAAAAAATAGATAAGTAAAATTTAAAACAAATAAATACGAATAAAATAAATTTTACTTACCTTAAAATTACTTTTATTTGGTCCAACCAAATTCAAAAGAAAATAATTTAACATAGCCGCAATACGATCGACCATCGATGAATGGCAAAATATTTCATCAATTTCAGTTGTTAATAATTTCAATAGATTTATTGTGTCTCTACCTAAAATATTATCAAATTTAGCCATCATCCCTAAACGTTGTAAATTTGTAATATTCTGTTGTCGTTCATTTGCTGGTAAATCTTTCCATTCACCATTATCTTGAGCATGTTGTAATTGTCGAATTTGTTGTAAATTTGATAATGATTCGTCTAATAAATATATTGCATCATTTATTAATAAATTGATAAATCGTAAAAATATTGGTGGATCAACGGCATCGATATTTTCTTCGGCCTCTCTTGCCAATTGCTTAAAACATAATTGTTGCTCTTTAATTGTCCATAAATATTCCATAATAACATACATTGGGCGACGATAATTGAATTTCTGTTCAAATTGTACACTTTGTCCAGTCATTTCAATTGCAACAAAAACTTTTAATAAATTATTTACAACATGTAAACGATGTGGATGCCGTACAAATAAATCGGAATTATAGATTTTTGATTTTTTTGGTAATAAACTTTCTAGCCCATCAGCTAAACGGGCACGTAAATGTGGATTACGTACACGTTCAGAATTACCCATAAATAATAAAATCATTGTAAAAAATACACTTAATGCATCCATATCGGTATCGATAATTGACTCTTTAAAATGACGTCCAAATGTTAAATAACCGACAATATTTTCAATTATAAATTCTGGTATTGATTGCAATATTTTTGGTACATTTGTTTCTAATTGTAAATCGATGCATTCAAATAATGGAGCCACACGTTTTATTGATGTTAACTCACTTAAATTTGGTTTATTTGTTATAGTCTTTATTAAACATATCCCTGATGTTTCATACAATTGTAATAATAGTAAATCATTTGTCGGTTCAATTAATAAATTTTGTAAACATAATAATTGTTGCATTTGTAATTTTAACATTTCCATCATATTTGGATCACCATTATCATCACCTCTGATCATCATTGACATTATGTCGGCTGGTAAACGATTTATTTCACGATTTTTTTGCATATATTTTTCAATACAAACACGATAGCCTTAAAATTAAAAACAAAAAATATAATTAGTAAAAAAAAATATTATACACAATAATATTGACGATTTTGGGCTCCAAACCCTAATAATGAACATGGGCATATTTTGCAAAAATAATAAAAACTGCAGAAGAAAGTAATTGTAAATGTAGCAGTTGCAGTAGTATATACAATAGAATAAGCTCAACTTATATTCACATAAATGCGATGCTTACTGGAAATACGATTACATCTTCATGTAATTTAAATATCGTGTCATCGCAGTATTTGAAAGTGCTATATGTGTTGATCTGATAAATCAATATGAAATTTAGACTATAAAGGATGGCATTGTAATTTGTTTGACTTGTACAGCACGTGTCAGCAAAGAGAGATCTGTAGGTACTCTATAAAATGTCTTTTCAAGATCTATAAATATCATAAGGAGGTCTTTCTTATTATCTTTGTATTTTTCAATAACAATACGAAGTGTTTGTATAGCATTAGTTGTTGATCTGAAATATTAATAGATCACGGAGTCTTGTGTCCTAAACTCTTTCCCATATTTTTAAGGTGTGTGAAATAAGTTTGATTTCTGTGTAGTTAGAGCAATTCTGTATATATCCCATATGTTTATAAAATGGTAAGAGATAGCTTCGTTCTTCATGCATTTGTTAGCGTTATTTTCAAAGAACTGATGGGATTTCGCTTTATCCTTTTCACAGCATTTTCAACTTCTTCGACTGGAGTAATCGCATTGACACTGGCCCCAAAATAAGATTTTATTCAGAAATCCGCTGATAAGTATATTCTTTGTTCAAAAGCTGACTGAAGTATATTGCTTTCCATCTATTATTTACTTCTCTGTCAGCCATCAAAACATTTTCGCACTGTCATCTTTTATGGATTTGATAGAAAATATATTTTTTTTATTTGCAACATTTCTTTGTGCACCACTTTTGTATATCTCGTTTTGATCGTCAGACTCAAGACTCTCATATAGCTGATTTGTGGCTCTGGGTTTAGTAATAGCTACCGTCCTCATTGCTTTCCGTGTTGCTACTTTATACATTTCTAAATTCTCACTGGAGCGATTTTATTATCAAGTTTTGTATTATGTTTTGTTTCTCGTAATATTTTTCTGAACCTTGCTGTATGACACCATTAAGTTTTCTTTCTGCAGATAAACTTTTGACATACCAAGGGTGTTGATTTGAACTTTCGTTGAAAAGCATTTCGAAGTCATTCCACATAACGTCCAGCTTGCGATCGTCTTGATTACGACTTAAGTATGTAGAAAGCGTTGTTATAAGACGGTAATTTGCACATGTAACTTAAATCACTTTATTTTTTTAATGTCGTTCCGCCGTATGTTTTTAAATATTTCTTTAAAAACAATTTTTACTACTAGCAATCTGTGCTGTGAAGTATGAGACTCATTTTCTAATATATGAAATCATTTTATCTTAAGCAGTACGCTTCAAAGGTACATAGGTAAGCATAACGATGTTCATTAACCGTTTCTGATGCATGCAACATCAAATGTGACCTTAAATAACTATAATTGTAATTTACCAAGCGGCAAATATTATACGAGCAATTATAATTAACCGGTTTTGCATTTCGCAGCTATCTAGTTTGTTCAGATGTTTTTTCAACTAGCCGATAAACACAACTTAATATGTGGCATATCGATTACAAAATGTAATCATTGATAGTAAAAGTTCAATTTTAATTCATTTTGTAATGGTTGTTCTGTACTGATTTTATAGAATTTTTAAATAAATTCAGTATTTTGAAATTTAAGAATTTCACTCCCAAAAGTAGAAGTCTTGGGTTGCAGTATTTATCGGTTTCAAAGTGTGTTTTTAATTAGAGATGTAATAAATGGAAAAAGAATACATGTGTAATGTTAAAATTCATATTTAATTCGATATCGATAGAGAGATTAAACAATAAAGATCTGAATTAAAGAAGCTCAAAAAATATAAAAGAAATAGAAAGAATTAATAAATTCATACCCAAATCAATTGCTTTATGTGTCATAAAAAATAATTGTGAAACAAAATTATACGTTGCACTTGTTTCACGATGTTCATTTTCCGAACAATGCAACATACACGTTTCCTTATCCATATCAATCATATATACATTTTTTTCCTCACGTTCACTTGCACTAACACCACAATATGTTACATCAATGTTAAAAATTTTAAACTGTGGTTTGGCTAATGGTTGTGATAATCGTAATAAAACGCCACACAATCCAATCATAAATGAATCGCTAACAACTTTTTGATTAAACATCCTTGCATTATATAATTGTCCTCTGGCTGCATTTTTATATAAACAATTACCAATCCATTTTAAAACTTTAATACGTACATTACCGCCCAACATTAGTAAACCATTAAAAATACGTGTTAATTCATTTAAATGATTTGTTAAATAATTCCATAGGGAATGTGTTAATGATGTTGATGTTGCCGAATCCATTACTGGATTATCATAATATTCATAAGGTCCATTTTGATTTTTTGGCATTATTGATAAACATAGTAATTGCCCTAAAATTGTACCTTCAGAATATTTTACACCATCATCAGTTGTTAATGGTGTACAAAAATCGATTAGAAATTCACCTAAATTTTGATTTGTTCGATCACTGACGAATGCCAATAGAAATGGTATTATCCACATTTCTAATGATGTTAATGAAGAATTTTGAATTTTTCTCGATAGTTCTTTAAATATTGGGGAAAATAATGTTTTCAATGATAACATATTTGATGTAAATTCATCCGAATTGGATAGTAATTCTTTAAATGTTATTGAATAGAAACGATTTCGTATATTTATTGGTTCTGGATCATTTGAAAAATTCACTTGAAATATATTCAACCATTGTTGAGCAAAATTCTGATCACTAAATAAATCGGGCTGTTTAACAGTTAAGGAAACATTACGTAAAATTAATTCTTCAATACGTTTGCTAGTTTCTAATTGAATAGAATCATTTTCATTCTTCTGCAATTGTACATTACGTGTGTACGATTCAAAAAGATATGTAATTACATTTTTTTGTATTATCTGTTCGATATTTGGTAAACGTACATCATTTGGTATAAGAAAATCGGATGGTTTTGTTAATAGAATCCTTTCAAATAATGCCTGTTCCAGAATGTCTAAATTTAATAAATCAGTTGATGGATTTTGTAATGCAATTTCTTCCATAAAAATGAATTGTTTATATTTTTGTGTATTCTTATTTAATGTAATTAGAAATATCCTCTCAATAATAGCATTGATTTTTTGATTTAAAACATTTTTATTATTTACAATTTTTATCGCAGGTGATAGTTCAGATATTGATGATTCAGTTTCACATTCAGCAATCAATGGCGTATTTGATTTTGTCAATGGGTTAGTTACAGCAACATTTGATGTTTTTGTGAAAAGACTAGCAAATGGATTATTTTCAGCCATAATTTTTTAATGTTTTTTAAATTAACTTATAATATACTTTAGAATAATTTATAATTTAATGATTAATATTATGGAATTTTTGATTAATTAAAAGAAAATATCACTTAACCAATAATTAAAATTATTATATACTTGACAGTAGAATAAATATTTTTTGTGATAACAAATGATGACACTTTACATATTGTCAAAAAAAAAAAACTTAAGTTGCACAGGGTGTAATCTATCGGACAGAAGTAATATTTTGAATTAAATTTAAATTGTCAAATTTTGAATGTGTAAAAATAGTAAATAAAATATTAAAAAATAAAAATGTTAATATTGAAAAGTTTTCATTCATCTTTTGGGCAGATCAAGAAAAAAACTTGCGGTTATATAAATGATTTTTATATACTGAATAATCTACAAGTGTTTATTATCTCTACACAAGGTATGGTATGGGTTAGTATTAACCATAATAGTAAATTGAAATCCTGACCAAGTGATTGCAATATCTTCTTGCGGTCTATACCGTGCATGTAATATGAGAATAATATCAATTGAAATACTACTAAAATTACAATAGCAAAGAAATGATGGTTGAATGTACAATATAAGAAATAACATACAATTGCCTAGGCAGATGTGCGTTTGCAACTAGAATTGCTGAAACATGTGACCGTAAATCGAATGTCACACGATGATGACAATTTGAAATCTGAAACAATGCTTGAACCGACAAAACTGGCGCAGGTTGCTCAAGAATTGAAGAGATACAAAATCGATAGTCTCGGATTGGACAAGATTTGATAGAAGGAAAACGAAAAAAAATCAAATAGATCATACAACTATTTCTGTTACAACGTTGGTAATTATAGGAAGTGAGGATTTAGTATATGGCATAGCAATCGACAAAAAACTGATGAAATGCATTTGCTCACGCATATTGAGACAATTGTTGACAACGTCACTGATTTTATTAGTTATGATACATATTAATATATGGATTAGTGATGAAAACACTTGGAATCTAATATTTAGGAAAACAAAAATTAGAAATACGCGATTACCAACAACAATACGATGGATGAACTGAATCTTTTTTTATAAATATTTAAGTGTGAACATAACAATAACTATATAGAGTTATTAGTACTGGTTCTATAATAGACTCCGTTCCTCTTAACTATTAAAATTTATAAATTATGTTGTCTTGTCGTGCTATGAAATCCATTACTATAGCAACAAATTGTGGGTGGTTTATTAATTATTAATATTGAAGTTATATATAATATATATTTGTTTGAATAAAATTGGATTAGAAAATCTGTAAATCGGAGTGTAAACGATTCTTTCATGTTATTCAATTTTTTGAAATGGTATTTATTTACATAGAGATAACCAATAGATACGATACTTTTATTATTAAAATTACAATTAATTTTGCCATCATTTGCATTTAGATACAGAAATACAGAAATTGTTCATGTTGACTTTATATAGTAAGAACTTCAGTGACATTGTGCGATCATTTATTCGATTGCCATACACGATTTTTGAATGTAACTGTCAACAACTGTACCTGGTATTTTTATAAGTTAATGTCTCTGCTGTTTAATTTCTTATATACAAGTTGCATTTTTGTATATTTGCACTATTAAATAAGTTCCAACTACCAAAGTATCAATTCTAAAGAACTTATAATCTTAGGATGGAGTAGTATATATGTGGAATTCTTTACTTCACAGTCATTTAACTCTGCCATTTTATTACCGACAATCAATTGTCACACAGTCAGTAGCTCACTGACTAGAACTCGAGTTTTAAGAACACGAGACTGTTGGCCTTGAGCAATCGTCACTATTCTCTATTTTGTATAAATTATTGTTCTGCTAATAATTTTATATTCAGTGGATGTGAACAATTCATTTAAAACTATCAAATACCATTCCAAATTGATGAACATGATCCGTATACGAATTTTATCGTGACTCGTACTGCAAAATTTTGCATCGTGGAAAACTTCTATGTTACTAAGTGAACACAATAATCACATATTATGGATATATGGGATCCAACCAATCAACTTGAAAAACTTAACTTGACGTAAAAACAGAGATATGCATGCGACTCGAAAGTAGGTCAAAGGATTATTGTCTGAATAAAATGATTCGTCAATGGGTCGATAATATAATCAAAGACGAGATGTCGCATCACGCATAAAAAAGGTGGTGCAGGTGTTCGGCGGAATGTGTGGTGTAGTTGACACAAATTTCACGTAACAATTTGTATATATTGAAATTAAATATTTTATCGGTACAATTGTATGTCAAAAACTCAAGTTTTCGTCAATAAATGACAATATAAGAAACATTTTATCAAATATAAGTTCATATGATGTTTTATTGTTATTGTCGGATCTTGTGGCGATGGACATCAAGCGTCCGATTAACGATAATGCAAGCTAAGCATAACACTGAAATCTTCAGTTGTAATTAAAAAGCTGGTACAAGTGGTAAAACGTGGATTGAAATGAAAAGAAAGAATTGTAAAGAATGTAAGTTGTAAATGCTAGTTGATGTTCTATGCTTCAGTACGTAGTGGAGGCTGAAATGATAAAAATTTGAACAACATCATTCTGTGCTTCACAATCAATAAGCTATGCCATTTTATTACCGACAATCAATTGGGACACAGTCAGTAGCTCACTGACTAGAACATGAGTTTTAAGAACACGAGACCGTTGGTCTTGAGCAATCGTCACCATCCTAATTTGTACAAATTATTGTTGATAAACTTATAGTTCTGCTACTAAATTTTATATTCTGTGGATGTGAACAATTCATTCAAAACTATGAAATACCATTCCAAATTGATGAACATGATCCGCGTACGAACTTTGTCGTGACTCGCACTGGAAAATCTTGCACCGTGGAAAACTATGCTACTAAGTGAACACAATGAGATGATGATAAAAATATGAACAACTTTATATCATCATCAGCATCATCTTAACCTTTACGTATTAGGGGCGCATTGGGCGGTATCGTTAAATTAAATAATTTTAAATGATAAATTTACAAACTTGAAAATATAAGATCAATTATATTTATCATGCCATACAATTTGATTAGTTCAGTAGAATGGTGCATAAATCCCAAAAATATTAACATAAAGAATAATTAATTCTTATGGTTTGTCACAATAACACAACATTAGATGAAATAAAATACAAAATAACTCTTTTACAAAAAAATATGCAACAATTTTATATAATAAAAAATTAATGTATTTTTATTCTTCTGGCCGAATATATGTAATTTGGTACCAGATTATAGTACTAGAATTAATACAAAATTCACAAAATATGCCATTCTGAGAAAATTATAGTACACTCACTGTACACATAACCTACACAAAACCATTTTTTTTCGGCCTCATATTTAATATTCTATGTTTATTGTGAATCGCCTGCGCATTATACACTATACTAGATTTCTGATTTTGTTCGTCCGACATTTTGCCAGTTTGTTTTTGAAATGTTTGTGTTTGGTTTGCAGTTTCAATATGTCTGATTAAATTATATAAAAATAATCGGATTACATTTACTTAGCTACATTTTCACTATTGTTAAAAATTAATAAGAAATACTTTAATTTAATAATGTTAAAATTCAACCATATTCGTATATTGATAATGTTTGAAAAGAGATTGCATAATATTCATATGTTAATGGGTTGTTCCCTGAATTCTCATCTAGCCGATCATCAAATATATCAAATTCGGAAAGTTTAATTAATTTCATGTTGAATACACCTAATCAGTATTCAATATTTTCTGTTGAACAATTTCAAATTTACTGAAAGCAGGTACACGTGCAACTGCTTTCAGAAAGAATCAAGAACCAAATGAGTTCCGACTAATGAAGACGATATAAATTAAAATCAGTAAGTTATGTATTTTATAGAAGTATAATTAATTTGTTTAAAAAAAACAACAATTATGTATTTCAATATTTTTTTTAGGATTATTGAAGTTTTTTCATGGTTACTAGAAGTAGCGAATGATACAAAAGAACATGATGATGATTGGTCAGTTACTTATATGTACACTATGGCTCTAAATTACAAAAATTTGAAGTGCAAAAAGTTGAAATCCTAGCTGTTTTACCAATATCTAAGGTTAGTATTATTAACAATATTTTACTTTGATTATTTAACATTTTAACAAAGACGCTGGCAATTTGTAAATTGTCTCTAATTTATTTAATGATTATCGTAAAAATGTAGGTAGTGTTACAAAACTAGTGCAAATTAGCCTTGACATTTGATCTCAATAGAAATCTATGATTACATGTATAAAAATGAAATCATCAAATACTGTAACAGCAATTGTAAATAGTAATTGTAATGGTGTTTTTCTTATGTAAATATTCTGTTTGCAACAGGTTTATCAGACTTTGTTAGATTATTCGGCATGACAATATTTTAATAATCACTAAAATACAAATACCAAATAAACTGGTTGGGTCTTAGAATTCCATCAACTTATATTTAAGTTCTCATAGTCCGGCAACACATTTTGCCGTCATATGTGTCTTTACTTTTTATATGTGAATATGTGTCGTGTAGATCTGTCTTCAGTAGTATTGTGTATCACGATGAGTTGAATTCGTGATCAAGTGCACACATTGTATCTTGTATTACGATGAGTTGAATTCGTGATCAAGTGCACACATTGTATTCACGAAATGGTGGTAAAATAGTTCTAATTTACTACCACTAATTAAAACATTGCTAAAATAGTAAATACAAGTACGGTTGGTCATATGTTTTTAACATCAACTTGCTGAATAGTATAAACAAAGTTATATTTATTTGTATGCACTGGAAACAGGTATTCATCCACATAACATTAAGAATTATTGTTGAGCAGTCGATTGAATGGCAAACACCAATATATTATTTGTCGCGACGTCAAGCACACATTATTGATCGCGATCGAATAGATTGTTTTACTATACATTTCGGTGTCTTCTGAAGTTTTTCGCATTTAAAATATTAAAACGTGGCGTAATTGAACTTTAAACTCAAAGTTCATACAAACTAATTAATGAATACGAGAATGACATCCAGTTGATGCAGATAATGCAAATACCTTATCTATGCTTTCTACAATAACAAACTACAAACTTTGAATACAAATAATCTATACGATCGAACAAAAGGTAATATTCCAATTGTCTAAGTGACCGAAAATGGAGTGGTAGCATTTTCTTCCACGAAAAAGAAGAACTGTTATTTATTTAATAATAAAATTTATTGTAGTTTATATGTTATGTTTCCGTATATATTTTGCTATTTTAGTAATTTTAGGGTCAATGTGCTAGCATAACTTACATTTATTTCTATAAACCAAAAACAAAAAAAAACAAAAAAAAAAACAAAAACGGATTACATATTTTATGCTTGGCTCGTATAGTACATGCACTTTTTTACACGTACAAAAGTAACAAATATAAATGTTGTTTGTTATATAAACTTTTTCTATATTGCATTTTTCTAGTCAGCGTTCCAGAAAAAAAAGTATTTAACTATATAAATATTTCATTAGTAGGTAATTGTGTTGATATAAATAGGTGAGTAGTAGCATAATTAGAACTGTTGACTTACTAATTACATTTTGTTTACATATATTGAAAATTAGGCGCCACTATAATTGCATTTGCATCCTTGATTTTGCATTTACTACATTATTTGTCCAGCGGTTGTTATTGGATATTATGTAAATAAATGGAAAATATGTAAATTTTGTAAAGATATTATCATATTCCCATATATCAACCACTTTGATTTCACTGTAAGATGTAGAACCACTCGCCAATTCTACTTCAAATACAGTGACTTTAATAAGACAATTAAAAATGACGAGATTCTGGTATGTTTGAATAAGATATATATCTACAATCAAATGTAGTTTGATATCATGTACCGAATTTCATAACAAATACAATTGATCTACAGAAACTATGATCATAATGTGGTCAAAACAAGAGCTTGGGGATTGCAGTCAAGTGGATATTTTAAAATATCTCCGACCGGTTGTCTCAGTTTATGGCCTACATTCTTCAGTTCACAATGCTGTCTATGACTGTTTTATATTGTGTTTACAGATTCTGTTGATTTATCGTATTGCTATTGTTAATTGCACTCCTGATGTTTGTTCTTCTCGTTATTAGACACAGAAAGGGTTTCACTAGATGATATATAGTCTTTTCTCCAATTTCCTTCCATCAGATTATGTCCAAACCAAGAATATCGAGTTTTAAATAATCTGCGACAGTTTCGTCGATTGAGACATTGTTCTAACATTCCAATTTTCAAATCGTATTCATTTTCGTAAGCGCAAAGTCGTTATCGTGTTTCCGTCTCTAAAGTCTAGAACATTTGTTGACATTTCTCACGTACAATATACGTGTACAAGCACACATCTGACTATGTTGGGGGCGATTAATGTTATTTCCTAATTTGGCGCCCAACTACAGTTGAGCCACAGTAGCGCTGCGGTATATCAAGTGTGAATAATGTTATTAGATTATTTTGTTGCCGCAATACATGAATTACAGAGGTGATACATAATCAATTATCGTTCAATCATTTTCGTAACAGCTAATTAATACTATGGCGCAGTCGTAGACATCTTATGTATTAAGATTTTGAATAATAACTGCAAATTTGTTATTTTAAATTTTGAACGACATCCAGAACCTTGACCTCTAAAGATTCTTGCATTTGTTATCTATGCGTTTATACTACCGATTAAGAAAAATTAAAGGTAATGCAGATATCATTTGATGTCGTTCAAATTTCAATAATAAATTTGTTGTTAAAATTTATTTATATTCTACTACATGATAGGTCGCCTACACCAGCTAAGATAATACATAAAATCTGCATTCATTTGAACTTCATTCAGTATTACAGTGTGTACTCGCGATGCATCCACTTAGACTTGTTGGTGTTTCCTTTGTGGCAACATGCAATGGAATATATGGTCACATGCAAGCGTTACCAATAATTCTGTTTAGCGTGATAAAATCTTATGGATGTATACACACATTTATGCTTTAAGTTTTAATGAAAAATTATTTAGAAACATATAAATTCAAGTGTGTATCGTTAAAGCAATATGTGTTTCAATTCATTGTATATTTTCTGTAGTGAGAACTATATAAATTGTATACTTGTACATAGTTTTTATTATTATTGCCATTATATAATATTATTCTATACTATGTACTTTATCTTGATTTATTAGTTTTCCGGAATTATACGCGCGTGGTTTAAAACAACATAATTGTTGTCGGCATTTTAAAACATATTCCAAAAAAAAAAAAATGCTAGAGGAAAACTTAAAATATGTATATAATTAATTACGAGTATATGCATATGCAAAGAAGTACAGACAACTAATGAAATAGTGAATACATGCATTTATATACGACTATATTTAATGAATAATAACTTCGTTGATTGATGATTTATTACTACGAGTAAAGGGGAGGTTATATTTTATATATATATATATATAATGTAATAGCTGTATAATCATAGTAATCGCTCATAATCTGACGAATGTAGCCCACTAATAATTAACCTAATATATTTACTTGGACTAGGTGCTACTGGACACTCGATAACGAAATGTGTCAATAATGAAATATGATCGTCAAACTGCAAACTGCAAATTGGCACCTACTTTACGCGATTTTCCATCTATTTTGGAACTAATATCAATTTATTTACTCTAGGTAATTGTTGTTCTGTAACTGCCGCGAAACTTTTCAATTACATGTCAAACGTCAACAAATAGTTTCGTATTGGATGAGAATACGATATACGTAGAAAGGACAACATCTACATAGGCAACCCTTTTGTTTTCGGGAAAGTCTAATTATACGCATGGATTATAGTTGCGGAATGTATTGTAATGTAAAAAAGCAATGCACTTTTATGTAGAATGGAAATCAATATCTGATCGTATAATCACAACAATATTTAAGAGTATTATAAAAGATCTAAGCATTGATCAAATTCACGTCAATTCAGTACAAGCATCTATATGAATGCAAAATGCATTTCATAATCATAACTATCACAATGTATTGATGACCAAATATTGACGATATACGTCTTTTGGCGCAAACATAGACATGGACATGAGAATAAAACTGAAGTAACTATGGAGGGGTGTAATTCACCTAATTATTCATGTTTCAAAGATGTAAGTAATAATGATGCGTTGGTCGATTACATGCCATCATGAAGTCGATAATGCAATAATAGAAGAGTTCGCAATATTTGGGATTTCATTTGGCAACAGTCTGTCATGCTGAAAACTATTTCGGACCACTCATAAAAAAGTACACGTAGTAGTCTCAAATTGCATATTTTCAAATCGAATGGTTTACCTAGGCTATATTGCGATCATAGTTTATGTTACATACTAGGTGATTTTGCTTTCACACGACATTCTACTGAATTGTTCAATTGTATTGCAACTAATGCCTTAGATGAGTGATACGAATATTTTGGCCAAAATATATAATTTCAAATATGAATTTGCAGTTTACTTGAGAAATAATTTGACGTTGAAAATGTCATAATATGGCCGTCTAAAACTAATATGGCACAGAAGGAGAATAAAGTGATGGTGCTGGATAGAAACGGGGCAGGTTGTGAGAATTTCTAATAATGGTAATAGAATATATATGTAAACAACAACAAAACCAAATATATATATATATATTACATAATATACATATGACAAATTTATATATGAACACTTCGAAATTGGTAAAAAGTTCCCTAATTTTATTAAGATCAAAACAATAATAATAAGGGTGTGTGTCGAATATTTCTGTTGATCTTTCTGATTGATATGGATTCCAAGTGTATTTGTTTATATCCAAAGATAATAATCATATATAAAATGTATCTGTTGAAATATATCATTTGAAATGAAATTTAATACAATTAAATGATGATTATTTGGCCAGACACAGGAAAAAAAAACTATTAAATGAGGAAATGCAATTTTTTCATTGCGTTTCAAAATGTCATTAATATGACTTTATATTGCCTATATACAGCCACAGTTAATCACCCTCATAATATACAAAATTTTAGGGAGTTAAATAATCAAGGATAATCATATATTCCATGTCTCTAATCTGATATTATTGTATGAGTATATATAGCAAACCAAATCAATATACGTACATATAACATGAAATCTATTAAGGATTATTTGCAGCACATATGTTCAGCGTTCAGGCATATATTCCATTAGAAATGGGCTTGCCAATGATATAATCTTTAATGCATTCAATTTCATTTCAATGGGCAAATATTACAATTTAAATCACCTGGTTCATTATAAGATTTACGAATTACATGCTATTGTATAATTGGCTTTTTATTTCACATATAGAACAACCAACAAGATTCTTGTTCATATTATGCACTGAAATATGTTGTTGGTCATGTACGCTTAGTCATTTGTGAAAGATTGATGAAGTACAATCATGTGCATTATTTATGCGTTTAGTATAGTTGGACGTAACCATTCTTGTGACTATAAAAACCTCAGTACTGCCATTCTTGGAGCTATTATACTATATTCTTTATCTGTGCCTATATTGAGAGCTATATCTATTATGTAGATCTATACAAGGTCGCATTATAAGGAAGCATTTCAATTATTTTAAATTCCCAGATATTTAACCACTGAATATGACCAGGTCATTTGTTTTTCTTTTCTAGTGAAAAGAATAATTATAGTTTTGGCATCAAACCTGATATTAAATCTTAAAATCGTCCCTCATTGAGGATTACTAAGTTGTACCAAGCGTATTCCTGCTCATGGAATCGCAACATATTGAATATGACAAGAACCATTATGATTGTATCAATGGGCTTCCCTTTTTTTTTTTGCCACTTTCCTTAGTTAGTGTAGTTTGTGGTTGATCTGAACGCTTTCGTTATAACATGCTCAACTTAGCAGTAAAGACTGATTTGACAACCATATGTGCTCTCAGTTGGAACTGCTAATGTTTTTATTATTATGTACATATAAGCACCTTGGTAAAAATTAAGTTTGAAATCTACTCTATTTTCAACTCATCCATACGGTACTTTCGTGTACAAGAAGAATAGCAGGTGTCATCACTGGTCTATTAGTAGACCCTCATTTTATATACTTTCGTCTTTTGACGATTCGATTGCATCAGTTCCAAGTACTCATACGGGGTCATATCCGTTACTATTTGTTCCAACCAAGTTTCTGTTGTAATATTCCGACAAGTAATTTTAAATGATATATACTATGTACCAGCCGACTAGCTTCGAACTTTGTTTTTTTTTTTTTTTCTTTCGAGAACATATTGTTGTTGGCTTATTTCTAACAACTTCTTCTTCTTCTTCTTACTTGCCTTTTTCCTTATTCAGGGTCGGCCCTCCTACTTCTCAATCTATTTCTCCACAAGTTTCTGTCTTGTGTATCG
>JANSTX010019062.1:0-16485 GCA_027564355.1 Penthetria funebris
TTTATCGGATTACTCCTTGAAGTACCTCCCATGTATATTGTGCACGATAACTTGAGATTGCTTTGACAGATCTCCATTTCTAAATTATTCGAAATATTCTTTACAAACAAATTAACTGAGTTCATCGATAGTAAGGATCTCCTTCCCTCCTCACAAATGGGCTTCAGAGGGGGTTACTCCACTTCACACGCATGCTAGACATGATCATAACGCCAATATATGATCGTGAATTGACCATTGCTGCGAGTCTCGTCTGCGAGAAGGCATTTGATACCGTATGGAGCAAGGGTTTAATCTATTATATAAACTGAAGACTGTGTACCGATTTGGCGACCACCTATAAATGTTATTTTCAATTTTCGTATCGGTGATTATATGTCCGATTCACAAACAATAACGACAGGCGTTATACAGGGTTCAATTTCGGCTGCTATCCTATATACACTATACATTGCTGATCTGTCTTTGGCCTCGCCCATTCGCGGTATAAATTTGGATACAACAACTTTACTTCCCATAAACAAGATTGAATATGCTGATGATATTTTAATACTTGCTACACAGTCCAACATAGTCTCTGCATCTCACATCATGAATGTACAGTTGGACACTATAAATAAATGGATGCAAATGTGGAAGTTAAAAATAAATTATTCTAAATGCAGCGTGTGCCAGAAGGTCTAGGAGAGAATATAGACATATTAGTAACCGAAGAATTTACCATGCTGCGGGTATCGAAAAAATTTATAGAGTGCTGGTTAAACAGGCGACGAGTTTTTTGACCAAGATAAGAGAGTCCGAAAATGCCATTCTCAGGCGATGTAGCAGTAGGCCCATTAGATTAGGCGTGCCGATAAACCATAGGATCAAACATCCAATATACTTCTATCATCTGGGTATCAGTGATAGACTACATAATAATGACGGTTTATTAACTCTTTATCATCAACGATTCAATACTGATTAACAACTTGTGTATAACGTGAAACAAAACCATGAATATATTTACGAAGACCTATAAATGACTGTATCAACCCTACATTCTCGTCCCCAACACTCCTCCACATATTCCTACTGTCACTACATACTGGTTTTACCAATCCCTTTTCCCAGTAGAAATCATAATCCAAATTCCACCTGCCCAAGGTAGTTTATTTCATCCATAAATTGTAAAAGAAGTTCACTATATGAACTGCAAACATTGTAGGCAAGATGCGTTTGTCATCTATAAATTGTTAATTATCACAAAAGTATTTTTTTGTATATAACTGTAAATTACTTAATAAAGGATTTTTGAATTGAATTGAATTGAAATCATCTTTATTTTCTGCAAAAAGAACAGCATCATCCGCATAATAAATGATATTGATCAGGGTGGCAGTAAATATAATCTATTAAAGTGGGCGATTAGTTTTTTAGGATGCCTTATCCGGTTATAAATAATTAGCCGATTGTCCCCTGGGCAATGGATAACGACACGGCACAGAACACGAACAAAATGAAAATGGTGAAGAAACACTTTTGCAATTTACTTATTGGCATATAATTTCATTCAATAATAAGGATTAATAATTGTTGATTGATATTGAAAATTCTAACATTGATTTTTATTGATGTTTTGCAAATTTCGTATATATAGGCAACAATGTTGAAAAACACCACAACTCCGGTATACAGTTAATCAGTAGTTTTTCTTTCTGCTGGGTAATTACTGTACTGATGAGAACTATGTTAGTTCAAAACCAAAGTTAAACATTTTAGCACTGATGCTTGACTACTTATCATGTGAATTCTACAGTAGCTTTAGTGTTTAATCCAAACTATGCTACTGTATGATATTTAACATATATACATGATAACATTTTACCGTCTTTATTATTTTAATTTATATATTTTTATATGTATGCGACCGAGATGCCAACGAACAAAACATCCTGATAAATAATTACTAGACAGTCGTTTCAATTTCAAATAATGTTGTTTCAACTTTCATTGTTACGAGTTTTATACATTCTGTGATAGACTTTTTTGCATTTTATTACTGATATTAACATATTAATGTTAGAGATTTTCATTGAATCCTGGCCTTGTTCATCATTTTTCATCATTTTCTAAAGCATATACAGTCCTGTAGAAATGCAAATATGGGTTTACTGTTGTGAAGCTGATATTAAGAGATTATGGTAATATAATTCGCAATTGCAAAACTAAGATGCATAAACGTGTAATAATCAACCTTTAGTTATTGGTGTGTTATCAGCTTCATCATCTTAATGTGTATTTCTCAAGGATCCATAGGGTGGCATTACGATGTCTAATAATTAAAATTTGTCAACTGTAATTATCCGGTTCCACATTTGAATATTTTAGTAGAGTCATGCATATATTTCTTCAGTTACCTAGTTTGTTAATGACATGCTTTTTCAACCACGAATACAACATTAACACCATCTTTTTTGCCTCCATCGCATAAGTGACATATATCGTCATCGAGAGATCGGTGGCCGGCAAGTTTAACATATACCGGGGACCGGAAAGTTTAAGACAGGTTGAATATAATCTCGATGATAATTTGGTCACATTATTGGCTACCTTATTGGTGTTGTACTCATTATAAAACTTGTGTTTCTGAAAATTCGAAATGTTTCAAAACACCCAAAGTTTAAATTCGTATATTAACCTATAATTTTTATCATCCATTTTTTGTAAAATTTATTTACCATTTACTATTTGGCATTCATGATTTTATTCATTTTGGTTTGTTTAAAAATAATTTACATAAAATATATAAATACACCATGAAAATTAATGATTTTTGAAAGGCCTTTAAATCATTCATTGAACTTCAAATGAAAATCACATAGCGAAAGTTTTCGATTTTTTCTTTAATTATTTGCATTTAAAGAAGGTATAACATAAATACTCGTATTGTAATATATGAAATATACAAATGATTGACCTTTTTAATTAATTCAAAATATATTCAGTGAGTGAGTATATTTATAAATTTTCTTATTTTTATTCAATAGTAATATTTGCATATAACGAGTATCTATAATAATATAATTTAAATAACAGAAAAAATCAACAAATTATGCATAGAAATACTTTAAATGAAATTTAAACATATGCATAGTTCATTATTAAAAAAAAGGCCTCAAAAAATAACGAACAATTTTATTGCAACAGGAAAAAAAAGGTGCAATTTAATCAGGTATTGAAACAGGAAAAACTGGGACCCATACGCACATTACGTACAGATGATATGCAAAATAGTATAAATCTTCTATGGAAAGAAAATTTAAATTTTCTTAACATTATCATATATGGGTGCAGTTATACATGATTTAATGCTTCTTATGTGAAATTATCATGAGAAAATTCTAAATCGCTTTCAACAAAAATATACCCCCTTACGTAATATTAAAGAGATATATGGTTAAGGTTAACTAACTAGGTTATGTTATTTTTTCTTGTTTTTTAAATTCAAAATCATGTAATATATGCACTACAATCCACTGGTATTCGCATAGTATTAGATAATTTGGTCGTCAGTCGAATAAATTAGAGATGATGGTGCTGACCAGAGGAGATGTACAAAAATTTCAAGTTATTGATCAACTTAATGGTGATAATAATTGTGCTGAAAATTATGATCAAGGTTTACTTGGGACTAATTTGTCGTAAAAGACGAATATTGCTGAAAGAATTGGAAATCAACATATACTGACTGAGTTCTTTTACTTTCATCTTTTTTAATATGCGTTTGACGAAAACTTTAATTTGTGACACGATGGTATATGTCAACTTCAAAGTTTTGCAGTCATAGTACCGATAAACAATTTGTTTTAAAGATGCACAACTTTAGATTTTTTGAAATTTGTAACAACCGCCAGACTCCATTCAGTATACCAAACATTTGCTGAGCTTTTTGTGTATATGGAACCTTACATCTGTTTCTGCACCATCATCAATTGTCAACAAAAACTTTCCAAATATTGTAAATATCCTCTACTATTACTTCGCCGTTGACTGCAAGTGAACACCCCCTTCGACGTACCAATTTTCATAAGTTTCGACTTTGAAACAACATGAAGTCAAAATCTTCAAGTCGACCGGTTCAAGATGAGGAGGAACAATAGTGGCGACAGTATACATCTCTACAGCCGACTGTATATCAAAAATATCACCAAGCATTCTACGATTCAAAATTCTATATTGTGAAACACGATATAGACCGTGGATCATATTCATCAGTTTCGATGATATTCCATAATTTTCTAGAATTGTCCAGATCACACCACGATCAATACTATCGAATGTCTGCTACATGTCGACAAATAACATATTCAATGGAGTTTGCCATTCAATCGACTGCTCAATAATAATCCGTAATGTATTGATATGGGCTGTGCATGTATTTTGTGGCAAGACGTTCACGTCACAGTTTGATTTCAAAACTTAACATAAATATAGAATATTCTAGATTTTTAGAAATTTTCAATCAATGTGTAAAAAAAAAATGAATTAAAGAACTATAGTCTCGTACCACCAAAGCTACTAAAAATTGGCAATTGTTCCAATAAAACTCAAATAAACAGATGACACTAAACTTGTTTTAAAAATTATTTTCTGAGAATTATCTTCATTCTAATCACCTATTTGTTACCTTAATGAACACGCCGCCATTTATTATAAACTGATTATTGTAAAATAATTATATATATAATATATAAATAATTATGTTTATTTATTATCATAACTAAAATTCAACAACACACCAGAGCGTACTTTAAAAAATCCAGACTATGGACATACAAACTGGAGATAGTTAAATGACGCAATTAATCGGATAATAGATCAAGTAGCATTTTCTACTGACAGATATATGACGAACAACATTAATGAAGCATTAGAAATACTTCAGAGTGGATTCACATAAATCTTGGAAAAGCCAATGCTGGTGATTAGTTAGTTTTTTGCGTTGCTGTAAAAACTAACTCTGTTTTCATTGAAGTTGTGCAGTTTTTCTATACTATTTTTAAGAATTTTTTTTTGTATATGATTTAGAAGTAATGTGATCCCTCCTTATTGTAGGGAATACCCGTTGTATATCGTTTTTAGTTTACACGGACCAACTTTTGTAGAAATGAAATCAAAATGGATGGAAATTTGATCATGTAAACTTGTGGTTAAGTCCTTAAATGATGACATTCAATGACATGATCTCGTGGAAGATTCAGAAAATAATAGTGAAGTAGAAAGAAACGAACCAACACCACTCACTGCAAAAATAATTCGAGAAGGTCTTCAACTATGCAATACATTAGAAAATATTTTTTTTTTAAAATGACTCGAATTCTGAACGAGAATTCAAATTGTGAGTTGAGGATAACTATATTTTTAGGAACTCGCGTATCAGAAACTCCATAAAAAATAACAAAAATCGTCGCAAAGTTTAAGAATTGATTCAGAGCAGCAAAAACTGTCAGCAGTTGAAAATAACGATGGGTCTATTGACAAAGAATCAATCTGATCACCTAATTGCACTGACTGTCTATTCCAGTGATGATAGTGATATCGCACCACTGCACGAACGATTGCAAGTGTTGTCAAAATGTGATTGATGCGATGTTTTTAATATGTTTTTCTGAGGTATCTACCACATAAAAACAAAATTGAGTGTATTTTAATACGGTAAATCTTGCCAATATATCAAACATATATAGGACACATACTGAAATACGATCCACATAAATGAGTTATTGGTCGTTCGATCACCCTTGACTTCTCCGACAAATTTCAAAGATTTTCGACACCTTCGTGATTAACTAATCACATATAATCAGTTCAGCATATATGCGTAATGTGAATACAATGATGGCTCTGCTGAGATCATTAGTATTATGCCCAATATTAGCTAGTAAAAACTACAAAATTATAGTCAAAATTTTTAAAATATTCAAAATTGATATATTGAGAAAGCCACAGATGATGCCTTCTAGCACATTATTCCTTGTCACATTTAAAATGTTAGTAGTTACGATAATCAGATATGATAATAATACATTCTAGGGTTAATAGCATTTAAAGTAAACATACATAAAATATCATAAAGGATTTGATGATAAATTTAAACTTAAGGAAAACTACAAGACATATTAAAGCAACATTCTTGAAATTATGCAAATTACTTTGAATTACGCAAATCTGTCCCTTTTACATTTTCATATATGCAAATGTTTATCTATTTTTTAAGTTCAATTTTTTTATTTAGTAAGCCATTTCAAATATTTTCCCATAACCCTTTTTTTGACTGTTGATCAGGAAGAAGAAAATAATTAAATCAAAAATACATCGCAAATTATTCAAAAATATTTGCATATGAAATGACAGATGCAGAAAATAATACGAGAATATATGAATTTTTTTTTTATTAAATTTTTAATTTTAAATATTCCTGTATGCCTTTTCATAGAGTGTGGGAAAGAAGAAATTATTCCTTTGCATGCGGAAAATAATTTTAAATCTATAAATATTATAATTTTTTGATCGACTATATTGAGAATTGAATTCATTCAATATTATTTTGTTGCAATTTATTGGGTATAATCACTTAAATATATGTTGATTTATTCAAAATGTAAGGAAGAAATATATAGGATTTTTGTGAGTACTGGGAATATTCTATTCATTCAGTTTCTTCTGAAAATTTAATGTCAATGTGGCATTTGAAATCAATTTTTTAATAACAAAATTGTGTATTACTGTTCGAGTGCTGCAAACTTTTAAGATGTTGCAGTTTGCTTGCTATATTAAAAACTAGTTGAGGATAATTACCAGCTTCCTACTAAAAATATATTTTTAATTAAGAAAGTACCTTTATAATATTGGCAATATTTACTTGTACATTTTGCAACATTCAATTCAATTCAAAAATTCTTTATTATTATTTATTTGCAAGTAGAGACTTCTGACTGCAAATTCTGTTTTTCGTCACTATATCACTATGTCACTATATCACCATGGTCAGAAGAAGGAATGGTATACTGTTTTGTTTATATAATCAAATTTACATCCCATGACATATACTATAAAACTACTGATTTTATAACTTTGATAGGGTCCATAAAAATAAAACTAATCAAATTATATCTAATGTTAGAAAAGCAGTCACCATATAGATAATTTAAGAGTCAAATCAACTAAAAATTGTACATATAATTCAAGGTGTAATAGATCCTTCTATACCAAGTGATTTAGTCAAGTATTCCAGAAACCATAAGTTGAAAAATACATATTAAATATGTTAGATACAATCGTCATTTAATGCAAATAGTTCCAATTGTTAATTTAATTCGAGAACAACGTATCTTCAAAGATCAGATTGCTATGGAATTCATTCAGAAGTTAATAAAACAATAATATCTTGAAGTATATCAAAAGATGTACATCCAAATTATTTGTAATGGGGGTTTAATAATAAATAAACAATTATTTAGGGTAGTTTTGATTCAGAAAATATTATAGAAGAAAACTGACGAATAGAAAATAAGCGTTTTTATAAAAGGGGTGTGAAATTAAAATTGCAACTGCAATAAAAGGGTGCTGAAATTTACAATAAAAATGACAGTTTGTTAAAAAATAAATATTTATAAATAATTATATTCCCGGTCAATCTTATAGGTAATCTTATACGAATCAGCAGCGATCTTATTTTCTCAACAACAAATGAATAAAATTAACTTTCATGTTGATAAACTTCATTAACTACAATTCTTGATAATGTCAATCTTTGAATATTTAGAATTTAGGATTTGTGAATTTTTATTTAGTTTTGGTGAAAAAAATTGAATATTAATGGTGAGACGACATAAAAATAATGAGTTCAAAGTGCATATGACGTGTAAAGCAAGCGATTGTGGAATCATTCGGTTGTAGTACGTTTGATTTTGATTAACATTTGATATTTAATACAAGTGAATCTTACATTTATTGCTCCATTTTTCGCTTTTCTTAAAATTATAAATTAATATACTTAATAATTAATATAATTAATATATATACTTAATATTCTAATGAATATATACATTATTTCATAAGATATATTCGATAGCATGTAAATAAAATATATAAGGATGTCAAAAGTGTAATTAAATAATTTGAACCAAAATAACCATAATTGAAATTAATCAACAGGGAAATATAGGAACCATTATAATTATCCGGCTATACATTATGCATTTTAGTAGAGTTATGCATAAATCCCCAGCAATACCAAGTTTGTTGATTAGATGTTTTATCAACCAGTTGACAAATACGACATTAACAACATCTTTTTAGAGTCGATCACACGCCATAACTGACACATAACGTGATCGAGTTACCGATGACACTACGATAGGTTGAAATGGGGGTTGAGTAACTTTGAAAGGGCTACCAGCGATCGAAGAGAATAGAAAAACTGAAAAAACCGAACGATCTTGTAATAAAAATTTTAATGCAATAGTATCAGACAGTTTTACTTGACCTTTCTGTGTAACTTGTTTTATTCTCTTGTTTGCTGTTGCCAAAAGTTTATTTGAAGCCTGATAGTTTTTCAATGTTAAATCTTTAAATTTCTTTAAATCACATTCGAGCTTCTTAATTTTATTATTTTGACAAATTTTACTGTCAAGCTCAACAGCTGCATTTATATGTTATTCTATAACTTTATAATATTTTCTGCCTTCTTAGTTTTTTCTATTTCCAAGTCAGTGATATACTTTGTACCTTTTGCTAATAAAATAAGTCTTGGTGTAATTGGTTAACACGTTCTGGTTGCATTTCGCACCAATCATTTAATACAATTAGTTTGGAATATAATCTTTTAATTGACATAGATGCTCGATCAGTTGAAATTAATCTTTTTGACAAAGAAAAACCAAATCCGCATTTCCATGACAAACAGTTAAAAGTGTTTTAATCAAAGTAGAATGCAGTTGGAATTTCAAGTTTTGGCCAACTGTGTTGCAGAAAATATCAAAACGATCTTTATACTCTGTCTCGAAGTTCTCGGTCTATAAATGCGTTTATTCAGCACATATAGCTTGTATGTTGATTTAAAATTCACCAGCAATGTCATTTATATAGGAAATGCTATTTGAATTTGTAATTTTCGCTTGCGTTCAATATCTTCAATTTTCTAAAGAAATTAGCAAAATGACATTTACTTAAGAAAAGAGTCTCTTGCAATTGTTATTGCATAGAAAGTATGAATGTGGTGATATTAAGTTTTAGAAAATTAAAACTAATTCACTAGTAGAACTGCCATGATGAAAGTCGGCTACTCCATTAATGATCAATAATCTTCAATGTTCGTTCAAGTCCACTGCGATTTACTTATGAGCTGTGTTAAAGCGGATAATAAGACTGGTGACATTGTTACCAAGTTACCAAGTTAAAGTTTCAAAAATTAATGGTATAAGATAACTGATATTTGGAATTCATAATTGTTACACTACAACCCCTACGGCCTAATGAGTTGTACAAATTTTTGCATGAAAACTGTTAATTTCAGACACGTTGAATCTAATATTGAGAAATAGCACTTAAAATATAGAACTTTGACTTATTGTGTACTTAAGTGTGATTGTTTGATGATATTTCAATCGAATATGAAGACTCATTTTGATAATTAAATTGCCGAAAAAAAGTACTTCGAGTGAATGAGTTAACAGTCATGATATCACATTGCTATATACAAAATTAATGCTATTAATGTGTACAAAAGGAATGGATTCCGTTTTACAGTCAGTAATTCAAAAGATACATACAGGATTTTCACAGATCTAGTGGTAATTTTGCAAACATCATATACATCAATACATTAAGAATGTTTTTTTAAATAATTGGATCAGAAACAAAATTAGTTGTGTTAATTTAAACAATAAGAAACGAATGAAATACGGTCTAAAATGATGATCATGATTAGTGATTCGTAATGTATGGTAGTTTTTTTCTTTGTATGTACATTCAGGTGTCAAACAGGAATATATTTTAATAAGGATGGAGGAAAGTGAAGGTGCTAACACACATAGTGATAATCATATGCAATGACATATTTTTGGACACTATAAATTTAATTTTTAATTGTTGAAGAATAATCGCAATTCAACTTAAAATTTTAGCTTAACTTTCCCAAGAAAAAAAAACCCCCACTAATTTATGTTGGATTTTCCAGTTTACTGCAACCTACATTTATTCTGATATAATTAAATTATTCAATAACAACAGTTTCAAAAATGAAATTTCTATATTATTTTGGCCATATCAAATAAACGATCTGAAATTATGCATTTTGATAAATTAAATTATTAAAATAAGTTGACAAAATTGTAAATTTATGTATTGCGATTAAACCTATAATATTTTCATTGTACACAATAGTATTCGTTACGGCAATCACAAAACCTTCACCTATTAAAAACGTTTTTAATAAATATAAAAAATAAAAAAAAAAAAAGAAACATTTCGAATATAATTTAATAAAAGTTGCAAATCAACAAAAAATTTCGAGCACATAGAAATTTTTAATATTTTTTTTTTTTTATCAAATACGGCATGTTGTATTTTAAATAGCATGGAATGGCATTTGCCAATAGAGGAACTAATTTTATCTATTAATTTGAATAAAGATTTTTCTCATATATTTTAAATAAATTTATGATAAAAAAAAATGCGACAAAAAAATATTATTTTTCTAAACTCAATCAACATAATGTGGTAATAATTTGAAATACTCTCGTACACACATATGTGTATTTAATTTACTTACGAAACATTCAAATTCGTACAGCAAAAATTAATTTTGAATGCAAATGTTTTGGTTTCATAAATAAAATCGACTAGAAAATGTCTGTTCATGAAAAAAAAAAAAAAAAATATTCAAAAAAAATGTTGCACAATCAACTAAACATGGCATAGAAAAAGGTTAGTCCCTTCAAATTATGCGAATTAGCAAAAGTGAAACTCGATATTTTACAGCAAACTAAACATTTGTTTCGTGCATTTGGGCCCTTCTGAGCTCAAAGATTTGAAGTGTTTTTTTTTTTTTTTACAAAAAATAAAGAAAAAAATTCTGTATTTTTTTATTTTCAAAAAGTGATATTGACCCAAATTTGCAAATATAGAAAATAAGAACTTTATTGTAGGCACATAAAATATAGCCTTCGGAGAAGTTATGTTTTAAAAAATATTTGCTTGGTAATGTTTAGCGCAAATTAATAAATAACATATTTCAAAAATGTTTATTAAAACATTTCAACACATTATTACTAGTATAATTATCATTACTTTAATTTATTAATGAGTTCTCATTTTCATAGGTTTCTTAAAATTTTATCGATTTATTAAAATATTAAAATATACGTAGTTTCTTGTTATTTTCAGTATTTGGTCAAGTACATACTTGTGCAAAGATCGAAAAACCAAACTTATATTCATATTTGTTCAAATAAATAACGAAATTTTTACTGTTAACTTGAATTTTATATGACACCTGCTTAAACTATGGAGTCAGTTCACTTAATGCGAAATTTTTATATATCGGTTTCATTCTTGTTTACTGCAGATTGTGATGTGTAAGCGTATAGACGTGGAGTTGACGTAAGTACTTAAATTCGACATTAGAATTTGCCATGTTTTACGAAAAGAAATCAATTACCAGTTATAGTATGATATTTAAAAGTCCCATTTATTAAATTAAATATAAAGCTATGAACTAAATGTCGAAAGATATTCGTATGAACACTGATAGCGATTCAGGTGAAACTGCAAGAATAAATAAATTGAGAAAGTTAAGATGTTATTTTGAATACACGCAAGTTCCATGAAATTACAGTGGCTTCAATGATAATCTAATGGCATTCACAATACAAAACATTAAAACATATGCATATCAAAAAGTATAGCAACTTAGGGTACAATTATTCATGATAGGAACGAACATTACAATTACTACGATACAATCAAGATGTTTTGACTGGAATAGTTAACGGTTTTAGGACTTCCTAACTACTGTCTAGGGTTTACTGGATAATCGTGACAGAAGCTATGCTGATCGTTACGTACAATATCGGCAACAACGCATTTCGTTGTGATCTTAACATCTACTCAGTCTCGACCAACAGTCATGACGGCACAAAAGTGCCGACCAATATACTCGTTTTATGCTCCGATTTTTTTTTGATAATCCAAAAAAAAACGAATAGGTTTGTTCAAATTATTCAGCATCTTGATAAAAACGAAAAAAATACTATCTGTTTTTCGACGCATTTATAAACACATGTTTTCTGATCGATACTACGGTGTTAATATATTAATACTACCTGTGCATCGATCGGATAAATTACCGAACAATATGAACCCTATCAATTATTAAATTAATAATCCATAAAAAAAAAACTAATGAAATTATGGAATTCTTAATTATAAACAACAAATTAAATTTTATACTGTCTTACACTACCAGTACAATAATTGGACCAGTTTTTTCCAACTCCATTGTTGGTTAAATAACCGTTGTGTCTGAAATCGAGTGATACTTTTCATCAGCACGAGATAGACTAAAACAGCACTGATAGTTTCCAATTCATGTTATTTAGGAATTTGAATGACCATAAATATTTTCTAATCATAAATAGTTAACTTCTTTCTATCTTTCATATTATTAATTGACCATAAACCACTTACTTATATTCTGCAATAAATTTGAGCTAACTTTTTTTTAGAAAAACACTGAGAACGTAAGTCAAAAAATAGTTTTTACAATCAATTATATAATGTAAAACATCTCGCTACTCTACAGTACTTTTTAATCAAATCAACGTACCAGTATTTCCGATTTTGTTATAAAAATGATGAAGTAAATGTGTCCAACAATTTTCCATTAAATAAAATGTAGTTTGTTTAGAAATTTGAATAACATTGCCAAAAAAAAAAACAATGACGATTCCCTAGAATCAAGGGAAGTGACGCTCATCAGTGTTAGGATTGTCTTCAGCAATATATGCTATACTTCAATGGATAATTCCTGAAGGCATAGAGGGGCAAATGAATATGTAAGAATATGGAAACATAACGGTAAATTTGGATTATTGAAATTTTACTTATTTGGCACAATATTGTGTACGTGTACACATGTTAAATTAGGATCTAAACAATCCAAGTGGTGTAGAGGTCGGTATATGTTAATAAATAATGATAAATTATATATTTAATAATGCAGTGAGATCCATCTATACGAGTACGAAATATAAAATGCAATAAAATAAAGTATATTTTAAATAATTTTATTTTATTGCAAAATAATTTTAAGTTACTGTTAGATAAACACTGAATGGTATCGTATCTTCAAAAAAAAAAATCACAGAACTTTATCTGCAGAAGTGTATTGTGGTCAGAATAGAATAAAATTGAAAGTATGGGAGAATGTATAGATAAAATAAGGAACTATAAAAACCAGAACCGCGATAAATGTCTGCAATACTCTGATAAAGTAAAGAAAAAAAAACAACGAAAATAATATAAATAATATTCACAAAAACCTAACATTTGTTTAATGATGTGCACATGAATTTTATTACATTTTTACCCATTTTTTTTCTTCTGTCGAATTAAAAAGAGGGTAGTTTTTAACTGAAAAACATAAAATGAAATCGATAACAAACGTCATGTAATTTGAGATTTTTTTATGCAATGGACATTAAATTTAGAACTTTTCTTGACATGTGTCTTTATTGGTTATTATTATATCCGTCACCGTCAAGTGTATAGTTATGGATTTTGAAACATTTAAGAACATTTCCAAAAAAAAAAAACAGAAAACAAATTTTTTTTATGTCTTCATGATATATTTAATTTCAATATTGCTTAATTTCTGTTCAAAATATAGTATATATTATTGGATATTAAAAAAGATTACGTTAGATAATTGAAGAGTCCACAAGAGTCCAAAATAGTCAGGTGTTATAGTCACATTGAAATGCATTTCAGTGGGTTATACAAAGGTCAGTATTCTAATAATATCAAAGTAAGTAAAAAAAAAAATATGACAATATAAAGCTCATAATTTAAACCACCGCGTATCACAGTGAGACAGACTTGCTTCGGTTTATTTTCCATTTCTTTTGCTATATTATCGATTTTTTTTCATCAGTTTTTGCTAAATGAATGGCATACTGTGACTTTTGACAATTATTTTATACTAAACGAACGACACACATGACTATTATAATAACCATCTCAAGAGTACGTTCATGACTATTATAATAACCATCTCAAGAGTGCGTTCATGACTATTATAATAACCATCTCAAGAGTACGTTCATTTATTTTATTATATCGGATCTTTGGTTGGATCTAATGTAGTACAAGAATTGATCAATTGTACCTAATTTTGACATTTTCTATCTGGAGATCATAATTTCTAGAAGGCAAAAAATAGTAAAATAATAAATTCATTTACATATTAAGCATACTCTTGACACCCTACCTGCATTAACTTATAATTGGTTTTATTGCAAATTGATTTCATAATAATTATATTAAATCAACAACAATGTGAAAATAAATCCAATAATTACGGCAGGGCGTCAATCATATGCTTAATATATGCAAGCGCTTGACATGTGTGCACATTAGAACCATGTACGAATATAGTTTTTGGTATCCGCATTCGATCCGCATTTGCAAAAATTTGACATATTCACATCCTCATTCGCAAATAAGAAACATTTTAGGTTTTATACCGAAATAAATAAAAAACAGAGACAATTTATTTATTGCAATAATTCAAATATACTTTTTAAAAATACATAAGGCATTAACAAAATTAATTTTTATAGAAGTACGTTAATTTTAGTTATTAATAAATGGATTGTAAATCTTAAAATCAAAAAGTAGTAAATAGGAAAGAAAATTCTGTTATCGTGAGATTAAATTATACACGTTCCGGATACAAAAACTCAAAATTAGGTAAAATATATAATTTAAATGTGATTTACGTCATATATTACGAATACATTTTACAACGAATATTTACCAGTTATCATAAATTTTACGGAATTGTCAAACTTTAAATCGACTAATCAATGGGTCGAATCAATGGGTTTGCAGATCTCAAAATGTACGATAATCAGCAATATCAATCGAATAATGTGGAATTCGATTTAATAGCAATTATTCAAAATTTACTTCTTCTCATACGTAACATATATACAATTATATTCATTGTTTGACATCCTTTTATTTTAAAACAAATCCTAATTATCCACCTGTGATTTAAAAAAATATTATTATAAGAAAAAAGGGTTCGTCATGGTAAACTTAATATTAAATTATGATGATATTATATATGAAGGGGTAAATTGAGAAAATGCAGAAAGAACAAACATAAAAAAAATATCCTTTCACTTTTTGACTAAAACATCCTTTATTTGTATGGTATTCACATAAATATATATTGAAATTGAATAGTAAGTCTTCAGGAAGTCATAGATCGAAAGGGTTAAGATTTTGGAACTTTTTTAATCATAAAATTTGAGATGCTACAGATTTTTGTACAAAATAAGAAAAAAAAGTTTTTTTATTTTTTTTCTTTAATTTTTTTTTTCTAATTTGATGTGTGGGAAATATTAGCATATGTGAAATGGAAAGGGTATTTGATATGATTTTTTTTCTCATTAAATTAATTTGTGTAAAGGAAATTGAAAATGAAATTATAGAAGTGCATTTGTTGATTTAAACTAAAATCATAAAAAACAAGGTCTATAAGTGAACATTTTAATGTATGGTTCGGGTTCGTTGAATATTGATTTTTTTACAAAAAAGTTAATATAATAACTATGTAAAAGGAATCACATTTTAAACGAGATCGATGATTTTTGTACACACATTCGGAAACAAAAGGTATCAAACCCTTTAACTTCAGTAACCAGTTCAATCTATAAGTAAAAGATTTAAATTTATAGTAATCTATTTTTAAATGTTGGTATTACGTATTTTACAAATCATATTCATATCAGCAAATAAATTAATCAGGCAAATCTACTTAGACCTCCCACCTAGACTCATGGAGTCTATAAGCGACCCCATGACACCTAATTTATACTTACGTTATTCTTACCGCATCCGTAAATTAATCGAAATCATACTTCAGAACATATTATGGGTATAAAATTAATACAATTAATCGTCAGTTCCTTTACATCAGAATTGGATCGTACATGCAGAAATTTGCAATATTCTAATATCAGATCATCATTACCACTTAATAATATACCAATATTCTGATATCTATAAAGAGAATTAAAAAAAACTAAGGGCATCATTGTGTGATCTGAAAATCAGTGTCAGATCAATTACAATGTAATTATTTTTTCAATAATCGACATTAATTTCAATTAACACTGTACGTTGCGAACAGGGTTGTATATATGCATATAT